>JAUMHB010022276.1:0-47023 GCA_032359685.1 Pittosporum tobira
GAATAAATTCTTAATTCTGGCCGGCCGCATTTAACTGGGCATTACAAGTGTTAAATAAGCTGCTATAATCTGCTGCTACAGCTGATTTCTTAAACAGTTCTCTTAGGTTCATTGCCCCTACTTTAATGCTACTTATACCAAAGTTTGTAGTCCAAAATTCAATTCCATCAAATTAAATACCGACTTATGTTCAGACAAAGAAAACAAACTTATGTACTAGTAGTAGCAAGTCAAAAGTAGACCCATTTTCAGATAAACAAACGACAGAAATAATACATATTATTATTAAAAAACTACTGATACTATTATCTTATGTTTAAAGAAACGAATAAATAACCTTAGTGTTGCTATTCCAAGGACAAATAACAAGCCACATACAGAAGGCTGAGAGTGAATTAGTGAATTACACACAAGACAAGCCCAAACCATAAACATGGCTTACAAAATTGCTTTAACTCAAGTCAAAGTGATTGATTCTTTTGCAAAGTACTTGACCATGTAAGGTCCTTCAAGTTCATAGCCCAGCTTCCTATAATAATGGCGAGTTCCTACACCAGAAATAACAGCCATCTTTGAGGACCTATGCTCCCTAAGAGCAATCCGCTCTGCCTCTTCCATAAGCAGTGTGCCATAACCCTATGAATGCATAAAAAGAGGACAAACAAGGTAAATCTTGTTAGAATACACACACACACACAAATATATATGGGGCCTCATTCAGGTACAACATAAGATAAAAACACTGTTTTATCTAACCCAATATCCACCGTCCATATTTCAATCTAATGGTTGAAAATAGTGCATATCCGCTATAATTAGTAGCAGATTTTAAAATAAAAATAAAAATAAAAAATTATACGGGAGACGTTTGTTACTAATAGTAGTGGATGTAATGAATCTTGACAATTGAGATTTACACCTGGACGGTGAATGTTAAGTTGTACCTGAATGTGGCCCCTATATATATATATATATATATATTTAAAAAAAAAAAAACTTTGTTTAGGTAACAATGGACTCGTAGCTGCTATAAGGGTGCACAGAGTGTAAATCTTGTTAAAAAATACGAGCAACACTACAAATGTTTGAGGGCAACATCCAAAAAGGAAGAAGATAACGACAATCCAAGTCATGTCACATTGTCTTGGGATATGTTTATGTCGTGAACACATGCTTGACTTAAACTAATCTGATCTTTTGTGAGGTTGTGAGAATTGATGTTAATCGTGGACACTTCAAGAACATAAAGCAACCACTGAACTAGAAAGAACAAAAAATAAATTAAAATTATTTACTACTACCTACTTCCTTGATAAATCATCTCCCTTCTTGCGCATATAGCACAAGCACAGGATTTTACATAAGAATTGACGAGAATAAATCCATCTAATATTGATATATTTATATATTTACATAATTTTAGTAGTATCAAAAAGTTCTCTCCCTGCTTAAGTTTCAAATGGATTCGAGTTGAGTTAATAGTATCAAAACTAGCCAACACTCGGCGTTACCCGGACTAGATGTAAATATTTATAATTTGTTAAAAATAATAAGTGTTTTTATTTTTTAATTATTTTTTTAATGTATGTATTTTAATAAGTTGTTCATATAATTTATTAATGAGATGAGACTTTTTATTTTTTATTTTTTTACAAATAAAGTTGTGTAAAAGACTATCGAGATTAATGTATTAACCTATAATATTATATTTAGTTTGTGAGGTTATTATATATATATATATATATATATATATATATATATATAAGAGTAATGTGAATAGACTAATATAATTAAATATATAATAATGGGCTTGTATAACAAGATACTGAGTTGCGCGGCTTCAAAACGACTCGGTGAATGAACAAAGGCTCAGTTGACTCATGCTATAACTCGGTAAGTGAATTAAAATAAACTTGGTGTTTATTAATTTATATTATATATTTATTTTTTAAGTTTGTAAGATTGAGTTGTGAGATTGAGTCGACCCAGTAATTGAGATTGAGTCAACTCAGTAATTGAACCAAAGTAGACTCATTGATTGAGTCGACCTGGTGAGTGAACAAAAAGACTCAATTGACTCATGTTATGACTCGGTAAGTGAAACAAATTGAACTTGGTGTTCGTCTATTTATATAAATATATATTGATATATATTTAGATATAAGTGTATTTGCAACACGTGTAAAACGGATATAACTAGGTGCACGCTCTGTGAACACATAAAAATGCTTACTCTTCTGGTCACTACAAATTAACAGGATACATAGGGACTACATCAGTATAGTTAAGAAATAAGGGCAATACAAAAATTACCTGATGTTGCAGCTTATCAGCATCCCGGCCATGAACGGGAACTGCGGTTCCATAAACATGAAGTTCACGAATAATGGAACATTTACCAACGAGTTCAGGACAAGTGGTATTCCGCCCACATTTTCTTAAGCGCAATAACCCAACAAGAATATCCTACTCAACAGACAGGAAAAAACAGTTTGTACAGTTAAGCCAAGTTATTCCTCAAGGAAAAAAACACATATGGGAGATTTATCCTGATTACCTGGCGGGTATCTTCATATGAAAGAAAAGTTTCCCAACCCTCATTTGCTGTATAATCTCGGCGAACAAGCTCCACTTCTTCTGGCTTTATTTTGTGGTGAATGTCCTAATAGTGTAGAAAAAGATCAACTAACATTATAGCTTGTCATTAACCTAGCTTTATAAAGATGATTTTACCATTTTCAATTACCTGGATTCCAGCTTCACGAGTTCGAACATCTCGGCATTTCAAGCCCAAGTCATCCATCCTAGCTAAAGCGAGCTCCCGAAGATTCCCTTTCTCAACCCCAGAAGTAACCAGGGGCATAGGAATATCCCGCTGAACTCTATAAACACGTGTCCAAGGGGGTACCATGGCTAGAATCCGAGCCACGATGTCCACAAGCAGCTCAGGTGGGTAATTTCTATACCTGCATGTAAGCATCATAATCAACATCAGATTTTTTCAATTGACTACACAAAAGACTAACAAGATAGGATCCTACAGAAATAAAACCAAACATGGACATACCTTCCAGTTTTCCAGAGTTCATAAAGTCCAGTTCCACGAATTACAAGTGTGGGATAAATTTTGAGCCCATCAGCTCTAAATGAAGGGCTTTCAAAGAACTCTTTAAAGCCTTCCAAGTCTCTCTCAACCCCGACATTTGGAAGATCAGGCATCATATGAGCAACAACCTACAACACCAAGTGCATGAGCATTCGGGCACAAAAAACACACACAAAAAGTGAAGGGTTAGCTTTGAAGAATGCAGGATTAGAATTGAAAGTTAAAACGCAGGCATTAATAGTTGCAATAAACATCATTTTTATGAAGTTCTATTTTAAATTCTAATCAAGAGCAAATCTAAAAGACAGGATAGAAAAGCATGCACCTTGAACCCAGCATCTTTTGCCAAACAAAAGCAATCAGCCACAGCTGCTACTGTGTGCCCTCTATTGGTGTCACGAGCAACATCCTCATATGTGCTTTGAACTCCGATTTCCAGTCGCGTACATCCATAAGAAAGCATCTGGCGTAAATGAGGCCCAAGGCAATAATCTGGCCTCCTAAGAAGCAAATACATTACGTTCAGTCAATTAAAATTGAAATCAAACAGTGATTCACACACAATCCTAGCCAATATACCATCAGTAGGTTTCCACGACAAGGTCAATCTTGCACTAAAATGTCATTTTAGATATGGGACATTTCATTTTTTAAAGCGGGTCCAGAAACTAATTTGAAGCCAAAGAAATGGATTTTCAATCCTATTGAAGAATTTAAGATAGACTCACGTCTCAATAGTCATTCCAATACACTTTATCGCACTGTGTTCAGAGTATGAAACTGCCTCTTCAACACTGGCAGAAGTATGCCCAGATAAAGCATCATGAAGATTTCTTGTGAAGTAATCTCGGTATTCTGCTGGCAATGACATGAATGTACCACCCATCAAGATGAACTCCACCTGAAAGATAATAATTTTAAAATAAAAAAAAGGAGAAAATCACCAAGTCTTTTTGGCTTGAACCAACATATTCATATTGTACGAAATAAATTTTCAAACCTTATCTACACTGTGACCCAATCGCTTCAGCTGGTCTATCCTGCTCCTTGCTTGGACATACGGGTTATATCTGTCGACATTAAATTAACAATGAAGATATCTAAATTATTCAATACAGATTTCACGTTCTACTTCTGCACAAGATGTACAGGCTTACAAATACTTTAAGGGAAATGATATTTCCACAGGTGTTTCTATTATTTCCACAAGGACACCGCTCACATGCTAGGGGGACTCACTCCTTGTTCATGTGAGTGAAGACCTAGGAGAAATATCAAAAACAGTTGTGTAAATACTCCCCTATTGTAAACACTAAACAATAAGTTAAGGCAAGAAACTTCATTGAAATTATAAAAAGTATAAAGCAAAATTTGTTAAAAATCATATTTCATAGTAAGCTAAGCTGAATCACAAGCTGATAACCATAGTTGCTAGTTGGTTCTATCTGATTTATGAACATTTTGTTCGGTTTAATCTCACCAAGTCCAGAACTCCATCCCAACCTCCTCATGTTACTTTGATTATTATAGTTTCTTCCTCTTGTACATATAAACTCACATGCTTTAGTCTAACAGATGTAGCCAAAATATTGCTCCTCAATTCATGGGCCATAATTGGAAAGCACTTTCTAATCACGCACCAATTGCTGACTATCTGAAAGGAGGCACCTCATAATTTCTTTTCTCGTAAACTTGACTATCTGGAGGATGACATAATGGCATGCGCTATCTGTCCTCAATGCCATAAGAAGCCAATACCCATCAGTTGTTACCGCAAGCCTGTGCTTGATGGGATATGTGATATTTTTGGACGAACATATCTTTTTGCTTCAGGCAACAGTTGATTTTGTTTTTACTTTTTCATTGACTGAGTTCATCTCTCACTCAAAAATAAAAGTCTTAATATATTAATGACTGAAGTCCAATTTGCACTCTATACTTTGATCGAAAATAAGGTTTGCACCCCATAGTTCTAAAATTCAAAAAATCATCCCATAGTTTCAATTTAGCAATTAAATGCACCACGACTATTATTTCAGGCTAGATCTTCGCCGGAATTAGTATGACATCATTTAGTTGAGGGGCATTTTAGACAACACAAAGAATTATATTTTGTCTTAATCAGACAAAATCGTGTGAGAAGTCTTATTCATATCTCTTGACTCCTGAGAGCTTTCTGTCGACTAGATGCAATCGGGGGACCATGATACCAAATAGAAAGCGATTTATGAGGCCTTGTGAAGATTATAATGCTTATAGCCCTAGAGAATGTTCTGATTACGGTATGTTCTTCACTAATTGAGCCCTAATTGTGTTCTAGGTTACAGTATGTTCTTCACTAATTGAACCCTAATTGTGTTGTGTTCTAGTCTGATTTGCGTCAAAAATTGAGCCATAATTGTTCATTAATACTAATCACTTCAAGCCCTAGTTGTGTCAGAAAAAATTTAACCTTCTGTGAAGCATATTCAAACATCAAAATACAAACTTGAACTGAAAAGTGTTTTTTTGTTTTGTTGTGTTTGTTTAAAGCAACATTGTGGTATATAGCTTTTTTTATGCATGTTCGGGAATCTGTGTTTGGAGTTTCTTTTTTCAGACTGTAACTGTATTTGGGGACGATTACAGAAGTTAGTGACATCTTTTTTTTTTTTGTTTTTTCAATTCATATCTAATTGTAAAGTAACATTGTGGTCCCAAGTATGCTTTTTTAGGGTTTTGAATGCATATCTAGGTTTATTAATGATTAAAATGTCTCATTGCAAGGGACACTGGATATTTTTCTATCAAGTATTTTCATGGTGGGAATTTTATAACTAAACCTCGGTTGGACTATGTTGGTGGATCTGTGGATTATTTTAACTTTTGCCACCCTGAAATTATATTGATGTTGAATATTGCTAACATGGTCCAAGTAACAAGATGCACAGTGGCGAGTTATGGCTTTTATTACAAACTACCCAATACTACAATGGAAAATGGATTATTTCCATCGGATCAAGATGAAGATCTTCTAGTAATGTGTGATATGTTCCATAAATCGAGACTCATTGAAGTATTTGTGGTAGATAATGGAGGAGTTGTTGCTGATGAAGGTGCTTCTCACTATTGTGACGAAAGTTATTTAGAGGATAATGTGGAAGTCATTGATGAAAGTAATGAACATGGTTCTAATCAAGATCACGAGGAAGATGATATAGATTCAAGTGTTTTTGAAGAATCAAGTGACAGTGAAGATGATGAGTTGTTGGGGTCATTCGTGGATAAACAAAAAACAACAAGAGTAAGTGCAAAAAGAGACGCAAGAGAGAAAGGGAAGCAGAAAGAAAAAGCTAAAAAGAAGCAAGTTGTTGATGAACTAGAGGATAACATCGAGCACCTTGAGGTTTGTTATCTTTTTAAATTATGGATGCTTTGAAACTTCTTATTTTTTTGATTTTAGTTCTTATTTCAGTTTGAGGTTTGTTATCTTTTTCAGTTTGAGGTTTGTTATCTTTTTGGAATTTTCAGTTATCATTTCAATTTTTTGGAATTTTCTGTTATGGTGGCCACTGCCCTTAGTGGGATCCCCTTCTCCTTTGTTTGCTGGTTGAATCCATTGCTTTTGGGCCAAAATAAAACAGACATGATAAGTGTATACAGTCACTTGTTGGTTGTAGTTTTCTTGTGTTTGTTCCCACAGGGATATAGGACTTGATACTTAATAAAATGAGGTGTTACTAAAGATTGAATTGTTGATGAACTAGTTTCATGGATTAAAAGAAAAGCTAAATTTGTCATAGCAGTTTCATGGTTTTTAGATTAATGTTTAGGTAGAGAAATCTAGATTCTGTTTTTGGATTCTTGGTTTTGTGGAAGTTATAATTTGTGGCAAAGATTTTCCCTCATGTTAACCATTAAATACTCATTCATGATTTTTAGATTAATGTCTTACAGATTGCACATTAGTAAAAAAAAGTTATTATTTCAGTTTGAGGTTATTATTTTTTTGGTTTTAGTTCTTATTTCAGTTTGAGGTTGTTATTAAGTTCAGTTCTTATTTATTTTTTTTGGAATTTTCTAATACACCCTTTTTTAATGCCCAACAGAGGCACAATATTAGGGGTGAACAAGTTGAACATTCTTATTTAGGAAGTCAACCTCAGACACAAGCAACACAGCTAACTCAAATAAGTCGAAGTGAATTTCAAGGTGGTGTTTTCAGGCACTCAACAACTGAAGGTGGAAGATTCACAAGGGGAGGAAAGTCTTATATCACCATTGGAGCACTAATGGAAACAAGTCGGTAAAAAAAGGCTGGACTTGAAAAAAGTGAAAGCGGTACAAAGTGAAATGATATCGAATGCAGTGACATGTAGTTGTATTTCGGTAACACTTTGTGTATTTTGTTAGCAAAAACTTGTGGCTATTAACATTTGATGCACCTTTAATATTTGTGTATTTTGTTAACACTTTGTGTGAAGTGCTACATGGTGTTTACATATGAACTTGTGACGGTTGATGTTTATGTAATGGCATTTAAATCACTTTATTTATTTTGATGTTTATGTAATGGCTTTTAAGTCACTTTGTGTCATTGCAGGGGACACTTGAATTCGGATGCCCAAGAGTTCTGTTTGATCTCTTTATCTTTTCCTTCTCTTGTTCTTCTCATTTCTATCAATTTTCCCCCATCCATTTTTTTGGGTCAAAGAATGAAGAAGAAGCTTCAGATAAGACTCCCAAGTGAATCTAGTTTACAGCATATGACATTTATAGAATGAATGAGCTGTTCTTCCCATTTTACCCTCCCTCTCGCATGCTTGAAAGAAATTTTGGTGGAAATCTGGCCTGAGACAGGAGTAAGGGTGCATTTAATTGTTAAATTGAAACTATGGAATGATTTTTTGAATTTTAAAACTCTGGGGTGCAAATTTTATTTTCGGTCAAAGTCTAGGTGCAAATTGTACTTTATTCCATATTAATCGCACTTTGAGAACAAAATATTCTTTACAGAGTTGTGTGTTCATTCTCTTATTAACCCCAAAAAGTGGAGATTATATTTCTTCACATATATGCACTTAATTCATGTTTGAGCAAGTACAACTATGCACAAAATCAAACTAACAATAAGCCCTATTAAAAATTATAACCTAATGAGTAATGGAAGGTTATGGTCCCTCTTGACCTCAGGTTAAGTACTCAAATCCAACAAACCTCCAACTAGCTAATTTTGTTGGTCAATACATGGTCATCATACACATGCACTACTTCAGATACTATACATAAAAAAAAACCACTAGCTAGATAAGCACAGATACTGTTGAAAGGAAACAACTTTTGGAAAGCCCTTACCTGGCACGAATAGCTCGCATACTAGTGGGTTCGTATCCTGTATATGACTGCGTACTATATTCGAAATCCGAATCGGGTCCACCTGGGCAGTAAACACATATGTTTCCGGTTGTGGCTATATGTGGGCAACGATGTGGCTTCGACATGACGGCCACCACCGCGATTCCGGAGGCGGTTCGAACCGGCTTGGCACGGAGCTTGGGGAGTAGAGCTTCGCGCTCAGAGTCTGGGAGAGCGGCAATCATTTCGACGAGCTTAGGAGCGCGTGAAAGGCCGTACTTACGGCAGGCCGCGGATTTGAGAGCATTGAGATCGACGGTTTGGCCTTTGTGTGATTGGTCCACCATGCTGTTGACTATCTCGGCTATGGCTCGAACGCGGGCTTCCTCTTCGGTGAGTCCAAGTGATACGACGCCGCCTCGACCAGGTCGAGGTAGCTTCCGGGACTCCGCCACTGCCGCCGCTGCCATGGAGAGAGGGTGTGCTGGAGAGGAGTGAGGGAAGAGAAACTGAATAATTCGAGAAATTCACTTGTGAAGATCATGGGACTCGTTCCAGGGTTAAGACGGGGATTTCATTTTTTATTTAATTTTACAATTAAGATATTTTCGTTATAATTATAATTATTAATTAATTTTTAATATTCGAGTGATAACAAAATTTTGTTATATGAAATGGAGTATTACTTAACATGAGTAAAATTATATTGTGATTTTTCTAACTGTATAAATCATAAATTATCACTCTTCTTATTACGAAAAATAAAATAAAATTGAGACTTATAATTGTTTTAATTATGAAAATTTATATATATAAAAGTCAAATTTGAAAAGGTCAAACTCTACTCTCCCAATATATTCACATGTTATTTGTATTTTTAGAAATCATAAATTTTTAAAAACTTACTTAATCAATTCAAACATTATCTCATTAACTCACGATTTTAATTTTCAAATTTAAAACTCTTATTTTTGGTCTTTCCTTTTGACTTCCATTTTTTTAAACAATTCACTCCACCTCAATTCTTTTTTCCTTGAAATTCATTTAATTGTTCTATTTTTTTGCACTTAAGAAACTCTTAAATTTATTTTCTTTTTCTTTGATAATATATACATTTCTTTCTTCTCATTCTCTTTAAATGATTTGTGTGGTTAACAATTTATTTTAATTTTTTTCTTTCAATTGTTTTCCACATTCATATTTATAAAATTGATGTTTATGTGTTAAACTATTCAAATCATATGTGAAATTACTGAGCAATAGATGTTGGATTTTTTTTTTTTAATTTTTTTTGTTCAATTATGATATATAGAACACATAGTCTAACGTTTATGTTTGAGAATGTATATATATTTTTTATAACTTGTTTGATAATTATAGATTAATACGTTGATAGGTTGTTGGAATATTTTTGAAACGATAAAAAAATACAAAATTATTTTTAAGCAAGAGACTCGTGAATTTGTGTTCAAAAAACTTAGAGCATGTTTGGTACATCTTATTTCAGAACAGTTTCAAATTTATTTTATAATTATAATAAGTTATAAGTTGAAAAAAAAAATACTTATTAACTATTTTTTTAAAATTAGTTGACAATATAAGTTATACTTAACTTATAATTTTTTTAAATTAATAAAAAAAATTAATTTTAAAAAAATTAATTTTTAAAAATAAATTATAATTAATTTAAATAAACCAAGTTATTTTTTTTTATAATTTAAATTAGTCATATTTATCAAAGAAGGAGAAGAAGGGAATTGGAAAAATGAGATAACGGAAAAGGAAAAGGGTAGTTTCGGACTTCTCCTGACGTAAGAGCCAAAAGGCAAAACGTTCGGGACAGAACCTGTTTCTGAACACTCGCGAGCGCAGCGCGCACGGTAGCCATGGAAGGCGAAGAAGAAAAAAGAAGGAGAAGGGAATTGGAAACTACAATACTGGACAAGGTTGGACGCGTCATACGCTCTATCGACGAAGCAAAGCACGTCGACCATGTCATTCTCTCTCTGCACTCTATCGCCATCTTCCTATTTCCCCTCGATTCAGGAGCCTTCTCAGGTCTCTCCGAATTTTTCATTTACTGGTTTCACCGTTAATTAAAATTTATCGCTGAGTGTTGTTATGGTTTACTTCATATGAATTTAACTTGACTGTAATACGAATTTAGTGAACTTATTACGTGTGTTGGATTTGTAGGTTCAATTGAGAAGTGCTACAGGGAGGAGGTACGTTTATGTGTTGATATATTGATTCTTGATATATTGTGATTATATATATGATATTAAGCGATGAAAGTTTTCACTTTGTGAAGTTGTGATTTATTTAGGTCAGTTCTGCAAAAGTTCCTTCGGTGGAGGAAAGAGAGAATTGGTGGGAGGTGTTCTACGGAGGAGCTGCATTCCATACACTGTCAAGAGTTTTGTTGCATGGTATATTTAGACATTTTATAACCCTTTACTTTATTTTAGGCGCATTTGTGTACATTTTTGTTAATTGGTTTTGTTTATGTATAATCAATTCGTTGTAGTTATTTGTTCCATCTTAGTTGAGTCACATTCTTGATTGTTAATTGGGTTCGGCATTCACAGAGTAGTTACATACATACATGAAAGTTTAAGTGGGGATAGGTTGTGTTAGTTGTATGCATTCTGTTATTTTGGGGATGTTACATTTTGGTATTCTTTAATTATAGTTGAAGAGCTCGACATTCAGTGAGTGCAGTCTTAACCTTCATGGTTTTATTTCTACATACCTCGTACTTCCATATTCTGACCGAGTTTGAGAAACATGTACATATAGGAACTTTGGATTAGAAAACGGAAAATAGGAAACCAAAAAAATGTTCATTCTCAGGGCCTCGGGGTGATGCATCTGACTCGGAGGACGTTGTCCTACAATTTGAGAAATAATAACCTGTTTCACAATGCTTGAGATGGCTTCATGATTTTTCTTATTGTGGAACTCTTACAATTTTGATGATAATGGTGAGACTGGATATGGAATGTTTCTAATTTAGATTATTATTTCATGTAGATATTGCTTCAAATTGGCTAGCATGTTTCCCCAGTTCTGCAAGAAAACATGTGTATGATGTTTTCTTTATTTGTGGGCGTGCCTGTGAGGTTGTTCAGACTTTAGTTGCCTCTCTACAGCAGAATGGAACTGATAAATTTGGCAAGAGTCCCACCTACTCAAATGCTGAGAGGTATTGTAAATATATAAGCTGCTTTATTGGATTGGCCATCTAAATATAGTTATCTTTATCTTTATCTTTCCTTTTTCACCTTTCGTTTTAGCTTAGTTAACTTTAATCTCTGTTGATATTCTGATTTTGACAGATTAATTACACTTTGTTTACTTGAGAATGATGGGATCCTTAAGATGGCTCAGGAATTTGCCGTTTGTTACCAGTCTAAGGGCCTATGGAATGAGCAGCTCAAATCAACCATTGCGAGGGCTGCACAGCTCATTACATCTATTCCTGACAAAGCTCAGCTGGGAGCCCCAAAATCACTCTCATCACCGTATCCTTTTGATTCTCTTAGTTGATTATTTTTTTCTCTTGTTTCTGTGCATAGTCCAATATCTCATCTCTCTTCTGGTCTCCTTTTGGGTCAGTGTTCAACTGTTCATTCTTAACCAAAGTTCAGTTTATTCTTCAAGCATATTGCCGTTCAACTTCTTGCTGGAGCAGAGGAACAGGACAGGAATTTATGCAATGGAGCAGGTGGCTCTTATGAAAGTGATGTGGATGGTACCATCACATTTGTTGGGGAAGCATTTGCTCGCATTTGTCGGCGAGGGTCTGCAGGTAATATGTAATTTGCATGCCCCAAGGATGTTTTTAGTTAAAAACAACCATGACTTCTGGTAGATTAACTTTTACATGATACTAGCATACTTGTAGTGACCCATTGACATTAATTCAACAAACTATTATGGTTTTCTGACTTTCATGACCTTGAATAAAATATGCTCCTCGTGAAGCTGGATAATATAATATTTTGAAAACAATAATGCTATGTGTATTAACAAATACACTAACAAATATATACAGACTGATGTGGTAAATATAATTTGTTATAATGTCAGGCCCAACCATGTATTGTCAAGCATCCAATAAATACATTTTGATACATCACATGCCACATCACTGTGTAGATTTGTTAGTGTGTGCAGCATTACTCTTTTGAAAAAGTACAAACTTATGGTGTGCAGATGTTATGTTAAGTGAACTGGTGCCGCGGATTTGTAGACATGTTCAGAGCCTCTCATTACCGAAGACAGATTTGATTGTTAGTGAAGAATTCGAATCAAAGCCTGGTTTCCGTTTCTGGTCAAAAATGATGGAGGCAATCAAAGATCCTTATGCTGTAGAAAGAATGTCTGAACAGCTATTGCATCAACTAGCAACTCAAGATATTAGCGATATCGAAGCTTACTGGATTCTTTGGATATTGTTTCATCGAAGTTATGAGCGTCAAACATCTGTCAGGCATGTGATGTAATATAATAATAAGTAAAGTTTTCTTGATTTAATTTTAAAAAGCTAACTGCAAATTTCATTATTTTTCCTTCAGGTCCATGTTTATTGAGAAATTTTTATTTTGGAAGGTATTTCCTCTCCGTTGTTTGAGATGGATCCTTCAATTTGCTGTTCTTGAATGCCCTCCTGATGCTGCTTCACTGAGGAAAGGTCATAGCACACGTGGTCTTCTCGACACAGTGCAACGTCTTGTGCAAGTATGGTCTAAACGAGAATTTGTGCAGTCAGCTCCAGTCGAACAGCAAGCTTGTATCCTTTCTTATTTTTCTCCAATCTAAATAAATAATCCTCACTGTTTTCGGGATAATATATGTGCAAAACTGTAATGATATTTATGAGTATTTTACAATAATGTCCCCTTAATATAATATTTAGATATAACTGCAGCAATTGGATTTTCTTTAGAGCTGATGTCAAAAGAAGATTTGGAGGCAACCAAGGATGCGATGCAATCAATTCTTCAAGGAGTCACCTGTAAGAACTCGCTCACTTGCCACTGGTAGATCATTCTGCTTTCATGGTTGAATGTTGTTGCTTGTTTGACTCCAATTCCTGAGTGCTGGCAGGTAGGCTTGAGAGCCCTTCTTATTTGGTCCGTAAAATGGCCAGCTGTGTAGCTCTAGTGTTATCTAAAGTAATTGACCCCAAAAATCCTTTGTACCTTGATGATATCTGCTCTGACAAGACTGTTGATTGGGAGTTTGGGATAGTGACTTTGAAGAAAGGTACCCTTGTCACATCACGTGGTATGGAAAAGGATATGAACCAAGCTGCAAGGTCTGATACTACCTTGGTACCAGAAAAGGAAGTTAACAACAAATCCAGAGTTGAGACAGGAAACATTTTGAAGGATGGAAAGAAAAAAGTAGCTGAATTTAAATTGGTTGATCCAGATGAAGTTATTGATCCTGCAATGCTAAATAATGAGTTGATTTCTGAAGGGGAAGACTATGAATCTGATGACGCTACCGAGAATTCTGAAACCTCGAGCAACTCATCGTTGCAGCCTTATGACTTGACAGATGATGACACAGATTTGAAAAGGAATTTGTCACAGTTGGTTGATGTCACTGGAGCTCTAAGGAAACCTGATGATGCTGACGGGGTAAGCTGTTTCAGACTATTGATTATACTTCTGGTAAAACTTATTTGAAGTGCTTATTTACTTATTTATTATTATTATTTTTAAGTGTAGGTTGAAAGGGCACTAAATGTTGCTGAAAAGCTTATTCGAGCATCACCTGATGAACTTAGATATGTAGCTGGTGATCTGTCCAGAACTCTTGTACAGGTCCGTTGCTTTGATTCCGCTATAGAAGGGGAAGAAGACTCGGCCGAAGAAAAGAGGCAAAAAGCGCTGGTTGCATTGATTGTTATGTCTCCTTTAGAGTCTCTTGATACTCTAAATAAACTCCTATACTCACCTAATGTAGATGTGAGCCAACGGATAATGATCCTCAACGTCATGATAGATGCAGCTCAGGAACTTGCCCGTGCAAGAACGACAAAATCCAAAGTTCTGTCAAGAGCCCAAATATCAACCATTTCGGAAACTCAACCGTGGTTCATGCCAAGTAGCAAAGGGCCCCCTGGAGCAGGTTCCTGGAAAGAGATTTCGGGAATTGGAGGAACTCCTTTAAATTGGTCTTACTCTTACGAAAGAGAACTTCCATCAATACCAGGTCAGATCAAGAAAGGAAAGTCGCGCCGTTGGAGCCACAGAACGGAAAATTTACAAGAAAATCAGATGGATTGGTCCCAGAATAAATTCCCTCAGTATGCGGCAGCATTCATGCTTCCTGCCATGCAGGGTTTTGACAAGAAAAGGCATGGAGTTGACTTGCTTGGAAGGGATTTTATTGTCCTGGGCAAACTTGTCTATATGCTTGGTGTTTGTATGAAATGTGCAGCCATGCATCCAGAAGCTTCCGCTTTGGTTCTCCCCCTTATGGATATGTTAAGCTCCAGGTACGAATCATTGACTCAGTTGACATATACCTCACCTTATGGATAATTGTTCCTCCTTTTAATTTAATTTAATTTTTAGTATCTTTCTACAATTTTCTTTTAAGTGATGGATGATGTCACTGAGGCTTTTGCTTTCACTATAATGCAGGGAGTTATGCCATCACGTCGAAGCATATGTGAGAAGGTCTGTTCTGTTTGCAGCTTCTTGCATATTGGTGGCCCTTCATCCCTCTTATGTAGCATCTGCCTTGGTTGAAGGGAATCCTGAAATTTCCAAAGGGCTTGAGTGGATTCGTACATGGGCACTTACTGTGGCTGAATCAGACAGAGACAGAGAGTGCTACACAGTAAGCAAGAACTTATAATGACTGTCTACATTGGTTGAATCTGTATTTTGTCTCAACTTCATCCCTGTGTTTTTTTTGAAAAAATAAAAATAAAAAAATTTCTAACTTTTTTTCCTCCATGTAGGGTATACTGCATAATCCACACAGGTTAAATATGTAAATCTACAAGATTTTCTTTTCAAATTTCATTCCCTACTTAAACATAAATTATGAAGTAGCTCAGACAGGTCAAACCATTAAGCAATAAATAGGGTCCAGCAAAGTCCAATTCAAGTGGACTATAGAAAGACGAGAGAGCATTGAATAAAATTCGCCTCAATATATAGGGTCTTCTTACCTTGGCTTTTCTTTTGCTTTGTTATTTTCGTTCTGATAAATCATAAGTTCATTAGTGAGCCCACTTTCTCACATTATCCCATAAATCATTGGCTTTGTATGGAATTAATTGTGCTTTTTCAGAAATAAATTACTTACACGGTTCAGTATTATGGCTACTTGCCAAACTGTAAAAGCTATAATGCCTGTATGCTATTATTGTGATTAAGGTTCTATGTTGTTCTTGAGATTATTATTAAGCTATATTATTGTCCATCTAGTGATGACTTGCTAGAGTAATTTTTGGTTCTTCTCAGATGGCTATGGCATGTCTTCAACTCCATGCTGAGATGGCCCTCCAAGCTTCTCGAGCAATGGAATCGCTAGAAAATACATCCAAGACAAAGGGCATTGGTCTTCCTTCAAATCTGATGAAAGAGATGACTAAAATTCAATTCCCTACTCAAATGTAACATTATTATGAATTCTTGATCCTGCTTCTGCTAGTTAAGGGCTTTCTTTCTCAAGTGTCTTATGAAGAAAAAACTAGACATTGATTTAGCAAGTGCAAGAGCTTTGTAAACTTGCTAGTACATAGTAATTTAGTAGCGTGTATATATATATATATATATATATATATTGACTGAGACATGAGTTGTACACGAGCAAAGAGTGGTGAGTTTTTCTAAAGCTGTGAGGAAGTCAGAAAATAAATGGGCTCATGAACCCTGAAAAAGGGCACAACAGAAGATTCACAAATGCATCAAGTCCATCTGTTTTTCTGAACTCGTATTTTTTCTTTCTTTTTCCTTTCTTCTTTTTACTTCCTCTCTCATAATTATTTGACTGGTTTTTGTGCATAGTCTTAACTTTTCAATATAATACATAAATATGCTTTTAAAAATGTTATAAGTTCCGTATAAAATATTAGAACACTAAGTACGGGACATGCATAGAGAGTATGAAACAGAAACAGACATTGTTTGTTGTAAGTGGTGATTGGTTTCATGTTTTCTTCTATCTGTATATGAGGAAGTTTAAATATTTGAAAAATGATTGGATCTCTTTGTTCTCATTAAAATAAAAAGGTTACGATCGGTAAACATGTTGAGGTAAAAGGAACATATAGTTTTCAAGTGCATATTTTAGTATATTTATTATGGCATTTTGAGTTATAACTTTTTGGAGAAGAATATTAATTTTTATTACTTCTTTCTAAATATTAAAATCAATTACGTTTTTTAATTTGGTATATTTTAATATAAAAAACTTTAAAAAGGTTTACATGTTTTTGCTTTACGGGGTTTTACTCTTCATTTCTTGAATTGTCTATTTTCTCAAAGAAAACAAAACAATCTTTGCATAAGAAAACCCGTCACCCCCTCTTACATTCCTCAGAGCTTGCAAAACCCCGGGCTCGAACCCTCGAAATCAGTTAAACCAAATTACTAAAAATGGCAGCTTGCTCATCTCTCTTCAACGCTCTTTCCGCTCTTTCTCTTTCAAATCCATCACCACCGCCGCCGCCGCCCCAACTCACCATTCCTCAACTCTCCCTATCCTCCGGCCCATCCACCACCACACTATCTCACACCGTCAAAACCAAACAGCCCCTAATCCCTCTTCTCCCCAAAGACAACACCCAATCTCCTCCACCTTCCGATTTTCTGGCGGTGCTGTGTCCTTCACTGGTCCACTCCAACACGCTGTTCTTCAAATCGGCCTACAATGTTCAGGTGATCGTGGGCGAACATGAACCGGAAGAGCAGCTGATTGGTCGATTCCGCAGAGACGTGTTGAGGGCTGGAATTATCCAAGAGTGTAAGCGCCGTAGATACTTCGAAACAAGCCAGGAGAAGCGCAAGCGCAAGACTCGTGAAGCTGCCAAACGCAATCGCAAAAGGTTTTTTTTTTTTTTTTTTTAATAAATCAGAGATTCTTCAATATGTGCTTACAAATTTTATTTTATAGTTCTCAGTTGTGCCTTTTTTCCCTTTGGATTATTGCTTTAAATGTTTTGGACATATTAGGGCGTTTTAGGTGAATTCTGACAAAATTGGTTATCCCTAGGGTGTAGAATTGTTTTGTTACATTTTCATTTCTACATCAACCGTTGTACTCAACTTCCAACTATTTTAAATAGGCTAAAACACGTACACGTTAAACAAATTTCTTTTAAAAATAAATTATAAGTTGTGCTAAATAAGTTGTGACAAACATGACTGATAGTGTTTGATTATCTATTCACATACATCAAACATTCGTAATTTTGATCGTTATATTCTCACTATTCAAGAAGTCTCTAGTAGATCTCCATCGAAAAAATCCACTAAACATGATTTCAGAAACTGTGACCTATCTGAATTTCAGAAACTGAATGCTGTATCTAAACAATTAGAGGTTCAAATGTACTTAATTTTTCATATGACATCTGATTTGCTTGCCATAGGATTGGTCGGACAGTTGAATTCATCCATAGTACTTTTGTGTGTCATGGGTGCAAAATAAATGTAAAAAATTAAAGCAGCCGGAAAGTATGAGCTTTGGTGGATCAGTATTATTGACTAAGGATTGCAACACATTCAACTTGACTGCTTGGGAAATCTTATAATTTCATATCCTGATATGGTAAAGCTTGGGATTACAGCTTCATTAGGATTTTCTTGATATTTAAGAATGCAATATCTGTGCCTTCATCATTCTTCCAGTCTAAGCATCCAGTTGTTCAAGACCCTTAGTTTCTTCCTAGAGGGACCCTTGAAAGAAGAGGATTTTACTACATTTTAGCAGTTTTAATTCCCAAACTGTGGGCTAAACAATAAAAATCACGAATTAAATCCTTCATTTCTCCGGGTTTTTCAGATCACCAAACATATGTGTAAGTTGTGTTACTTGAAAAAAACATGTGAGTTGTGCTCTGTGTGTGCACATTTTAAGTACCTTGAGGTAAGCTGAACGCCAAACGTATTATAATACATTATGGCTATTGTTTTTTTCATTTTGAATTCTTATCCCCAATGGGTCTTGTTGACGAAAGATTTTTTATACGATCTATGCATGTTTTATGTCGTTCAGAGAGAATGGATGTATATTCTGATTGATTTTTATTTTCTTTATATTCAGTGTTCAGCTTTGCTGCCGTACTAAGTTTCTGAATTTGTTATGCTTGCAATTGTACACTTTGCTTTATATGTCAATTGTGAAGCTCACATGCATTTCAAGTTTTGAAATCGACCAATTTTTTTTCTTTTTTGTTTGAAGTTTGCTCCCATATGATTTGATCGAGTAACGAATTCCACCGTATCTTTGACCAGACGCCCATTCGTTAAACCTGATCAGCAAAAAGCAGTCTCTAAGAAGGAGAAAAAAGAAGAAGATGATAACTGGGATTCTATTGATGTAGATCTTCCCTATTGCTGACGGACATTGAAGCAACGTGACTATGAAATGCTTCCATACTTCCGAGTCCTTGTTTAAAAGCTCGGTTCACTAATATTGATTTTGTTACGTGTGTAAGAAGTCCTTTTGCTTGACTATTACAAACGTTTGTTTTGGACACCTCGATCATCTCTTAAAACCCATCACTGGGACTGTTTAAAGGTACTAATGTTTTTAGTTGACTGATGGAAGTTAATCTGTTGTTGTTTAAAGTATTCATGTTATCTGCTGTTTGGGCATGTAGTTCTATTAAAGCTAAAAAAATCTACATTGGGGGTGCCGAGCCCTTGTTTAAACTGTTCAAACTTGATAAAAAAATTGGGTAAAACACATATGACATCTCAAAATTATACAAAAAAATACAATTTATACTCTAAACAAATTTTTAAAAAAAAATCACTCTAATTTTTCACTTGACAAATTAAATGCACTGTCTGACTCACTTTCCCATCTATTTTCTTAACAGTTCCGTCAATGACATAATCAAACGAGTTAGGTAAAATATGTTAAAAAAATTCTCAGCCTCTCCCTCAAACTCTCAACCTCCACTTCCTTAATCTTCAACTCCTCCGTTGCCGCCTTGTACGACACCACCACCTCTCTAATCGTCGCCCCGGCCACCCTCTCCCTCTCTCCACCATCACCACAACCACTATTCCTCCTCCTAAACCTCTCCTTCAACGTACATCCTCTTCATAGCCGAATACAGATTTGGATCGGACCAAGGGACCATGAAGCCCCGAGGAAGATGAACTGTTGGCAAAGCTGGTGGACCAGCACGGGCCGAGGCAATAGACGTTGATTAGCAAGTTGATTCGCAGGAGATCTGGAAAGTCTTGTCGGTTACGGTGGTGCAATTAGCTGTCGCCGGCGGTGGACCACCGCCCGTTCACGCTGCAGGAGGACGAACGAAGGCCCAGTCACGGTTCGGAAACAAGTGGGCCACAATCGCGAGGCTTATTAAAGGCCGCATGGATAACACGATTAAGAATCACTGGAATTCGACACTGAAGCGGAAGTACGCAGGGGTTGATGGCGGCGTAGAGTGGCCGGTGAAAGTTTTGAGGCTCCGTCGGATCACAATACAACAATGATCGACGGTAAAGCAATTGCACATACAATGTGATCTGAAATTGCCTCTGAAGTTTGCCTCCTCTCTGAAAAATACTCGGTGTGATTCATGTAATATTATATACATACTGATTAGATTAGAGATTATATTATGATTCATTTATTAGAATTGAAGTAATCCGATTGCTTTACACCAAGGCTTAAAATTTATTAGATTATGTATTTGGTGGAATTTTGCAGCCGGAAGGCAAGATGGAAGATGGAGAGAATAATATGTGAAAAGTCGCTATTGTCTTTCAGTTCAGTCACCCATGAAATTGGGGCACAAGGTGCATTTATTTGATTAAAATGAAATTTAGAGTGATATTTTTTTCAAAAATTTAGTTTGGGGTGCGATGGAGATCGTTCCAAATTAAGGTTACAGTTTTCACTTTAGCCTTAATTAGAGCAACGTGACATCTCACATGACAGTTCATTCGATCGGTCATTCTCAAGGCTCGACGATCCGCTTCATCCAAAAGAAGGATCGGTCCTGGCTCTCGGCATCTAGAATGTTCAAGCACGGCTATCGGCCTTCGAAGGATCTTGCATCTGCTTCAGTACGGCTGAACTATCGCCGTGATGGACTTTCAAACTATGCGCCTTGGGCCAAGGCATTCCCAGATAACGTGCCCAATCCACCCCATCGATTGGGCCTGACTCTTTCTGGTCTGAGTCCAGCGGTCTAAAGGCCATAAAATAAGTTCACATGCGATGTCCAATAAGCCGCCTAACTATACAGTCCTGTCAACTCAAATGAGGCGCGCCATACCTGCTGTCAACTTAAAACGGGCATACCACGTCTACTTTATTGGATCGCGGGTCAAGGCAAATTTTACAAATATGGCCTCATCTCCACAGAGAGGGGGATCCCAAAAATTGGGAGAAAGAGCCCAAGCTTTGCAAAAAATACAAACTCACCGGAGCCAAATAAATTCTTTTAAAAACTCACAGGTAAACTCCACCCCCTCCTACTTAATATCCAGATTATCACCTTAATCTCAACTAACTTAAGTATCGGAGAGGGGAACAAGGGAACAAACCCCTCGTGTGACCCGTGTTACCGGTGAACTTGTTCTTGCTGACGTGTGTTCAGCTGGAAACAAGGTTTGGACTTGGTCAAATGTCAAGTTGGTCCCAACAATTGACGCTAGAAGGAGGGGCCATCTATGTCCTCCATGATCTATCTCCATACTAAATTTTTTCAGCACATATGTCAGCCCATCAGAGTACTTCAAACCCCACGCTGGATATGCACAGCGCCGGAAGAGCACATACAATGATTCCCGAGCCCCTGGACAGGCAGTTCGATGATGGTCCAGTCAACTCCGGGGACAGCATCCTTGAGGCAACTTCGCCTGGCTCCCAACGCCGCTCCCAAGCGCAAAGGAGACGTGACCGGAGACAACCTAGGAAGGTCGAAGGGCACCAAGATGCTCGAGACCTTCTCAACTCCCGTCAGAACGAGAGGCTTGCAAAACTGCTCTAAGAACAGCACAACATTACTCTCAAAATCGAGAGGCTGAGGGGCAAACGCGTCATGGAGGACGACCGGTCTCATCAGACCGATGGCTAACATGAACACAATCGCTCTCCCACACGTCATCCCTCTCGGACAACTGGATTTCGACACCGGGCGCCACAACATCCACACTGGGACAAGCAAGTTCACTCCCGGTTTCTCCAACGACCCAAGCAGAGGGAACTAAAGAAGTACAAAAAGAGGATCGACTTCTTTGAGAAGATGTTGGCCTATTGGGCGATTGTGTTGGAGCTGCGGATGTCGATCTGCCCTAACTTTCCAGAGCCCGGCCCTGGAGGCATCCGAATCGCCTTGCTCGAGGCCGACGGTAAATTGTTCGTCTACTTCTGGCCAGCACCCAAACCAACACCCCGGTCGTCTAAACCGGCAGTTTCAGTGCCAATTTCTGCTCAACCTCACGACTCAGCGCCGAAGTCGTAGCTGAAGAAACTGAGCTCACTCTTAGGCCCCCCAATCAAAAAATAATTGTCAGTCCCGGGCCACCAGTTGAGCTCCGACGCCTTCACCAACGTGGTCCAGCAGGCTCACGCCCTCGCTTCCACTCCCGACGAGATGCCAGGGATTGACGAACACAGCAGTCCATAAGCTGTTGATCCTCAACACACCAGTGAGAAAAACAAACAAACATGGTTCCTGAACGACAGCAAGTCGCAAAATGAAGCCTAACTCGGCCCAATGCACTTTCGGCGTCTACGCCGAAAAATTTCTTGGCTACATGGTTAGTAGACACATCGAAGACTGAAGACTTAGTCCTTGTAGAATCCGAGGTCCCCGACCGGCGGGCCTTGTTGATCGCCTGGACCATGGGATCCTCGAAAACTGATGACCTAGTCCTTGTAGAATTCGGGGTCCCTAACCGGCGGACCTCGTTGATCGCTTAGACCATGGGATCAGCGAAGACCGAAGATTGAATCCCGAAGGTCCCCGACCGACGGGCCTCGTTGATCGCCTGGACCATGGGATCCTCGAGAATCCGAGGTCCTTGACCGGCGAGCCTTGTTGATCGCCTGGACCATGGGATCCTCGAGGACAGAAGATTGAAGTTCAAGGCGGCCTTGTTTGTGATGGACACACTGCAGATGAGGGATCTTCGCTCTCCTCGTGTGTTGGCCCATCACGGACATGCCATTCTCGAGAAATTCCATTGCACGCCGTCCACCTGAAAATATACTACCCATTGACATATCTGGTCGGGCAAATTTCATTGCACGACCATGCATTATAACAGTTCGCTCGCATACATTCGACAAACTTATGTCTGCGGTCGGGCAATTTTCATTGCACAACCATATATTGTAATAGTTTGCTCGCCTACATACGACGTACTTATTAATAAAAATGTTTTTGAACACAATCAAATGACTTATGCTTATGTTTCACTTATGCTCTCTATCCGCGCGACTATAAACACTTGGTCCGAAAAGCACAAGTAACTTAACCATGCTACATCTCATACGATCTATCTGCGCGGCCATAAACATTTGGTCCGAAGAGCACGAGTAAGCTACGTTTCTCCTTCGCTCTATCGGCGCGGCCATAAACACTTGGTCCAAATAGCACGAGTAAGCTACATTTCTCCTATGCTCCATCCGCGTGGCCATAAACACTTGGTCTGAAGAACACAGGTAAACTAATCACGATTATGTTTCACTTCCCACCTGCGCGCTTAACACCTGACCCGAGTGCACAATTAAACATAATTGCAATGCATATTTAACCCCAGTCGGCTTTATGCGCCTGGCCTCAGGAGCAATTACAGAATCTTAATCCAGCACTACTCCCACAGTCACTCCTAAGTTTCACCATGCCTAAAGTAAACCATAAGCACAATCAAATTGGGGGGCATACTACGGATAACCGCCCATGTTACTTGGCTTAATTAAACAGTCCAATTTAATTCAAAATCAGGACCCAGTTGTCTGACCGGTATTTCAAAACAAACTTATTCTTTCATTCACCCCAGTAACACTTAGTTATTTTTCAAATTTGCGAACTATTATACTTAGCGAATTTTATCAGATTTTAATCTTATCAATTCCCCTGTTGCTTTTACACTGAGCGGATCTTATCAGATTTTAATGTTTATCAAATTCCGAGTTGTTTACACTTGTAAATTTTAATAAAATCATAAGTTACCGGCCGGATTTAGTTTGAAAAAATTAAGTCTTTTAATTATCGTGCTCAACACTTGGTAAAAAATTTTCAGTTTTAACCAAGTTAATGAGCATTCATTATTCACCCGAATGGAAGCAAAGAGAAGAGAACACATTGGAATTCAAATTTAAATTTCATTAGACGATTCGAAAGAATCATAATGGAAATTGAATTTACATTTCATTGAACTCGAAAAAATTACAAGCATTTACAAGATCTATGGCCCTATCTCTAGTTTTCTACAACCCGGCCTTGGGAGCATCCGAAGCTTTGCTGGAGGCCGGCGGGAAATGGTTCACCCTCCCTTAATCAGCAGTCGGCGTGTGAACCAAACATATGATATTGTTGGTCGGCGTTCGGAGGTCAGCGTGTGAACTAAGCATGTCATTGCTTCCCAGTCGAAGACTGACCAGGTAGCTCCCCCTCTTCTAGAAGCGTCCCGACAGGCTTCTCGTAAGCTCCCCTCGCAGATTGCTCCGCAACCAGTTCATCATCGGGCTCGGAATCAACGGCCTCCGGGTCCTCCAGGAGGTCCATGATAACCTTCATGTCCATGCCCTTTTGGTGCTACGACAAATCGCCCGTTCGAAGCCCTTCAGAAACTGGTCCACAGAGGCCTCGAGGATCATCGCCTGGCATTCAGCTAAGCCCTTGAACTCCTTGGCTACCTTATCTGCCCTCTCGGAGGCCCACTCCAACTTGTCCTCATAGCCGGTCTCTTTGACCCTCTAGGCATCCCGCTCAGCCTCGAGCTCCCTGTTAAGAGACACCAAGGCAGCCTCCGCCTACAGGGCCCTTGCCTTGATGGCCTTCGCCCCTACGACCCTCACCTCAGCCGCCTCCAGCTTCAGGGAGAGCTCCTTCTCCCCCCGGCAGCCTCCGCAGCGGCCTTGGCAGCATTCTCCCCGACCACTTTCAGATGCTGCTTCAAGGCCACGACCTCTCAGGCGGCCCCACCCGCGGCCTCCACTTCGGTTTGGGCCCCCTTCATGGCACCCATCATCCAGCTCATCGCCTACAAAAACAAGCCGGACGAATTCAGGAAGAAGTATAAAAAAACAAAACCAAGTGTTGAAAACATGGGAAAAGATAAAGGCATACATGGACCATCTGGAAGGCAGCATTTACGGCGCACTCGAGGTAAGCGGTCGAGCTAATCTCCTTCCGGTCTCCATCTAAAGGTAGGTTCTTCATCAAGGCTCTCATCGCAGCCTTCTCCCGGTTGCAGTCCAGCACCGAGCTCCCAGCAGGGACTGACCAGACATTCACCAGGTCGGTCCCGTCAGTAGACTTCTGCTTTTTTTGGGAGTCGACCCGTCCCTCATCTTCCGCGGGCCTCTTCTCAGAGGGCCCCTTTTTCGCAAAAGCAACAACTGGTTTGCCCCTGCCGGTCACCTTCCTCTGGTCGACCGCCACCGACTTCCCTTTGTCAGCCGGCCCCTTCACTCGAATAGGACCACTGGCAGAAGGAGCCTTGGGGGCTGGCTGTGGCCCAATCACCACCCCAACAGAGCTCGGCTTTTTCAGGGCAGCCTGCCCCGAGGCCTGCCTTGAGGCCACCGCCTTGGATTTCTTTTGGGCCATCTGTCTGGTTCGAACAAAAATCTTATTGACACCTGCAAAATATGATGATGAGGTCAGACAACTAGACCGGGCGGAAAAATAATACTAAAGCAAAAAGAAAAAGGGGTTCCTAAACCTACATCTGTGTTCTGACAGCCAAGTGTTATACCTGGTCACGGTGTACGATCAGGGGCTTTATGCCTTGCCCGTGCTAGCGAACAAGTTGTACTCCAGTTCCCTCCCGGCCAATAGCACTGATGAGCAGTACACCTCCTTACACAACCTTCTCCACTCGGGCAAACCCATCAGATCGGCCCTTGCGACAAAAAATTACTCCGACTTCCATTTTTTGTGTTTCGACGTCGGGACGATCCACTTCGGCCTCCTTGGTTTCTTATTAATAGACTAGAAGGAGGCCTCCAATCGGGTTACTGAGAGGTGTGCCAGAAGTAATCCGCTCGGGCTTCCTTACCTATGCGGTGGCATTGGACTCAGAAACCCATGATCTGAACATACGAATTGGGGGTCAGTTAGCCGACTCCAACCCCCAACAAGGTGAGGAGATCGTGGATAAAAGGGTGGACTGGGAACCCAAGTCCCCCCTTCAAATGGTGTTCGTTAACCCCTACCCAGATCCCCTCCGGCCTATTATGGTTGTGTTCCCCCCTTCAGGAGTCTAACTCCATACTCCTCCGGGATCTGGTACTCCTCAATAATCACCTCCAATCGGTGACGGGTCAATAAACTATGCATATTGCAGTCCAGACAGTGCACCCGGTCTTCATACTCCGCCTCCCCTTCAAGATCCTCGACTTCATCTCCAGAGCTACTCTCCGACTCGACCTCCCCGCCGTCCACCTCATTGGGACTTGCTTTGTCTCCGAGCAAGTCCCTCGGTGGAACCCATTAGTTCCCGCCGCCCCCTGCGACCGAGAACCAACGATATCTACGTCGGCGGATTCCATTGCTGCCACCACCTCCTCAACTACGTTCACTACCTGAAAGCTCTTATCTTTGACCATCTAATGAGATCTAAAGGTAGCTAAAACTAAAGAAAACGAGATTTGGAAGACTGCTTACTTGGTAGGAACTTGAAGAAGTTTCAAGATTTTCCGACGACGCAAGTTCTCCAGCAAAGAGCAGTGCAAAATTCAGTGAAGGCAAAGTGACAATGGGGAGCAATCAACCCCCTTTTAATAGACGCCCCAACTCGATGGTTGGGTTCTCCCTCGGTAATCCAACGACTATTAAATGACAGTCGTATTTTTCATGTCTTTCAAAAAAGCAATTATCACGCAACAATTAATGGCATCAGAAGATGTGCGAAGTGACGTCTCATTAAATACTCTAAAAAGATGTGCACACGTGGGCAGAAATTCAAACAACATACGACCAACAAGGCTCATCCGAACGGCCTTGGACCCGGCTTTATGCAAACTTCTAAAATCTCTACCACAGATACTTGAGGGACGATCAGACTCAGAGCCTGTCGGCACACTAAAGTACCCCACCGAGTTATGGGGCATTGATGGAGATCGTCCCAAATTAGAGTTAGAGTTTTCACCTTAGCCCTAATTAAGGTAACGTGGCATCTCACGTGGCTGCTCATCCGATCGGCCATCCTCAAGGCTCAGCGACTCACTTCGCCCAAAAGAATGATCAGTCCTAGCTCTCGGCATCCAGAAGGTTCAAGCTCAGCCATCGGTCTCCGAAGGATCTTGCATCCGCCTCAGTTCAGCCAGACAATCGCCGTCAAGGACTTTCAAACTATGCGCCTTGGACCCAAGTTTTCCATTATAGCGGGCCCAATCCACCCCATCGATTTGGCCTGACTCTGCCTAGTTCGGGTCCAGCGGCTCAAAGGCCATAAAACAAGTTCTCAGGCGGTGTCTAATCAGACGCCTAACCTTACAACCTTGTCAACTCAAAGAAGGCGCACCATATCTGTTGTCAACTTAAAGCAGACGCACCATGCCTACTTTATTGGGTCGTGGATCAAGACAAATTCTACAAATACCGTCTCATCTTCACAGAAAAGGGGGATCCTGAAAATTGGGAGAAAATTGGGAGAAAGAGCCCAAGCTCTACAAAGAATACAAACTCATCGGAGCTAAATAAGCTCTCTCAAAAATCTACCTGTAAACCCTATCCCCTCCCACTTAATATCCAGATTACTATCTTAATCTCAACTAACTTAAGCATCGGAGAGGGGAACGAGGGAACAAACCTCTCGTGTTGCCCGTGTTTCAGGTGAATTTGCTCCAACCGACGTGTGCCCATCTGAAAACAAAGTTTGGACTTGGTCAAAGGTCAAGTTGGTCCTCACATTGTGCAAATTATATTTTCGGTGTAATTTTAGAGTGCAATTTATACTTTACCCTAAAAATAATTTGTTTAATTAGTCGAGCTCAAGTCCTTGAATGGTTCAATAATATTAAATATTTTAAATTATTTATTAAAAAAATTGAGTTTCACTCATTAAAATTTTGATAAAAACTCATTTTAATTAAATTAGTCGAATTTGAGAAAAAAATTCTTCTCTCTTAACAAATTGAGCTCTAATTTGACAAGTTGAACTCGATTTATTTAACACTCTTTATTAGACCATGTAATTGAAACTTAATAGAGCTTTTGGGTTTATTATACACTTTCTGTTCTAAAAAAAATGTAACACTTATCTTTTTTAGCCATCTTAAATTAAGTGCACATTTTCTCTTTTTAAATTAAGTATGCAAATTAGTTTAATTTATTATTACTTTATCAAATATGATAAATACTCTAATATGATGGTCCGTTACTTTAAGTATTATTTTAACATTATAATATATTACTTCAACCATCACTCAATTATATAAATTATAATATTATAAAGATAATTTAAATAATTATTTTATTGTCAATCATATTTTTTTAAATTTGATTTTTTTTTTTTGCACGTTTAATTAATTTATTTTTTTTTTTTTTGAGGCGGAAAGAGTACAGTACTTTATTAAAACTTTAGATGAAAGATATTATACGTAAGGTGTTGCTTTTACGTTAATGCAGACGGCGTGAAGTTTGGGAATGAAAACGTTTTTAATTTGTTGGATGCTTAAAAGGTAGTGTCGCCTATTACTTGAAGTAGGACGTTGACAGTGCGTAATTCTTGCAATTCTTGGAAATATGAAATGACTAAAATGTACTGCAGAAACCCAATTTTCAATTCATGGTTATCACAGCTCATTATACTAGTATTTTACAAATTCTGGGACCTTGGACTTGTTTTCTTACAAATTGTAACGAAATTGCCACAGTTATTTTTGGATTATAGTAATCCCTTTGTTTCAAAAAAAAAAAAAAAAACTATTTACTATTAAATTAATTGTTTTTATATTTGAAATAATTTCAAACCAGTTTTAAATTTAAAATTTTAGTAAAGTTAAAATCAAACCCTTTCCCAGATTAGTGTTGTGTAATTAAGGTAAGGGATCAATGAGGAATCTTTTAATCAGTACTAATTAAGCAAATATAATACACTCCAATACTCCCAATTCCCAAACAAGAGAAAATGTTCAGAAATAAGGAAAGGGCAAAACAGACTTCTGAAATAAGGAAAAATTAAATTAAAATAATAAAAATGAGAAACAGACTTTTATAACAAATGAACAAGGATGGCTCTTTGCTTACATCCACAATTCACGAAGTTCACAGATAGCAAAGCCAGCCCTTCTGTACTCTCCGCCTTAAAACCACGAAATTTAGAGAACAGTAGTAGTTTCGTTTGAACCATCATCAAATATTATTAGGAATTTGGAACATACAGTATAAAAAAACACGCTATAATTATAAGATGACCCCTCCAATTGATCTGAAAGAACTTCAAGATACGCTATCTGCCCACTTGAGACCTTGGCAACGCTCCTTTCAGTTCTGGGCTCGAGCAGCTGATATCTACACCGGCTACAAGGTAGGTCAACTTCCTCCCTGTCTCTCTCTCTCTCTATCTCTCTCTCTCTCCACACACACACACACACGTAATAACAATATTAAAATAGTGATCTTTAATTTGACGGCATAGTGTGTGGGCTTTGTTTTGTCTTGGTTTCTGTTAGGTGTTTCAAGTTCGGGTTTTTTTCGAGAAGGATGTGCAAAAGCAAGAAGCAATGTGGGAGAGACAGCATGAGCTTGCCGCGGTGAAAATTTATTCTATGTGCTCTGACCTTGGTGGGTTCTTTCTCAAGGTGTGTGTATTCATCACCTACTTTGCCCTTTTATTTATTTCATGTTTCTGAAATGTGTTTATATTCTTGTCCCGATTAGCTTCATTTCTGGACCCAATTGCTGTAACTCAAGCTGGGTTTGGTAATTTTGGTTATTTCCCGCCAATGAGGATGTATTAATTACAAAAATAAATAAATAAAATGATGTATTAGTTATAGTATAGGTTTTTGTTTGTTCTATAGCTATCCATTGGTATATGATTTATATGTGTGTGTGAAACTTCAACTGTATTTTATTTCTAGTGGAGGTTGACTTTGTTCTTTTGGGGGCTTCGCTTTGGTTTAGGTTGCCCAAATTATTGGGAAGCCTGACTTGGCTCCAGCTGCATGGGTGAGAAGGCTTGTTACACTGTGTGATCAAGCTCCAGCAACCCCATCTAATGTAGTCCAACGTGTTCTAGAGGGGGAGTTGGGTCAAAGTATCGAAGATTTGTTTGAAAGGTTTGAGTTGGAACCTCTAGGTTCTGCTTCAATTGCACAGGTATATTTATTAGTTGAGGTCTTTGATTTGCTTAGTAGGTTATATGGAAATAATATATACAATCTGAAAATTCATTTCTTTTTGTGATGAATTAATAAAACTATAGAACTGTATGATCTGTTCAGGCTGTGTTCTGTTGTGTAGAAAGCTATGCTGATATTTTGAGTATCAATGTGTTTAGAGAAGAATTGTCCACAAAGTGAAAGGGAGATTGCTGTAAAGGAAATAAACCTCTCTTAGTCGCTCTGTTTACATAGTAGTACTTGCTTTAGAGGGCCAAGATTAATTGGGTTTGCATTATGCTTCCCCCATAGAGAAATTCCTTATCTATCTTTTTTATGTGTATTCTAGGTTCATCGAGCAAGACTAAAAGGTGATAAGAGTGATGTAGCTGTCAAGGTAAGAGAAATTAGTTTTGCAGCCTAAATGTGCTTATGAAGTTCTTATATTTATGTGTGAATTATAGGTGCAACATCCTGGAGTCCAGGATTTGATGATGACAGATATCCGAAACTTGAAAGCTTTTGCTTTATACATGCAAAAGACAGATGTCAAATTTGATTTATACTCTATAACCAAGGAAATGGAGAAACAGGTGAATATTTTTCTGCACTAGATTTGTCTTGCTTAAGCTAATAAATCATTTTTCTAGTTAAATATTGCTACTTATGTAATTATGTTGCTAATATCCTGATTAAGATAAGAATAAATCTACCTTGTTGGATAAATAATACTTATGAATATTTATCAAAACCACTGCCATTTTTGCCGAACTCATGGGTCCAGATTAACAAGAAGCTATAGCTCAATTGTTTACAGGCCTTACCTTTACATGGGAGAGTTGGAATTTTGAGCCTTATAAAAGGCTTTTTTCTTGTAGCCACACTTGCGTTTTTTCCTTGTAAGGTTTGAGGTTAGGTTCTATACCCCTCCACCCAGAATTATTCTAAAATAAAATTGAGCAATATTTTTTGAAGTTCAGGTTTATGCTAAATCAATGCATTTTCATCCCTCTGTTCTAAAATATGTACCAGGAGACGGATTTCTTTGAGATATAAGTACATAGAACGTTTCTTCCAGCTTTATAAGTGTTTAGTTCTTGAAGATAATCTGGTTTTAATTTATTCCATTCAAGATAGGGTACGAATTCGACTTTAGGAGGGAGGCTGATGCTATGGAAAGAATTCAGCATTTTCTATATAGCAATAAGAAAAAGCCTCCTGTTCAGGTGCCACGATTGATAAGGAATATGGTAACTAGGTAAGCTGTCCTCCACTACGTTATTGATAAGCTGGCATTCACAGATTTTATCAACAATGGAATTCTTTGATCTACATTTACATAGAAAACCTCCAAGTTTTGTTTCATGACTCATGACTCCATGGGTTATGCTTATAATTAACAAGAAACTCTAGAATGTTTTTATTTATATGAGTACTTCTTATAGGCTAGAACAGTCATCTATTTTCCTGTCGGGGAAAAGTTGTTGCAAGGACTAGGCCCTGATGAAACCATTTTCAAAGAGTGATTCCTTGTGTAAATGTTTTTAATATATGTTATATATTTTCTTTATTTTTATATTGCTATACAATACTTTTCTGTATCATCTCTCATATTTATAAAATTTTCTCCCTCTTAACAACTTCATGCCCATCAAGAAAAAATTTTACTGCATAACCGTCGTTTCATTTGATTTAAGAAAGTAAACTCGATCTCTTTTTTACTTGTTATTTTTGTATTGTTCTAATGCTGCGTGGTCTGCTACTTATCTTTTGTTGAACCGTAAGCAAATTATTGCGAATGCACAAAGCTTCAATTTATCCACTACTAGTGATCATATGTCGATTTTTTGATAGGAGGGTCTTGGTCATGGAATTTATTGATGGAATCCCAATTCTGAAGCTTGGAGATGAAATTGCAAAAAGAGGCATAAATCCTACTGGTAAAGTTGCAGCAGCAGCAAAGCAGTAAGCCCCTAGATTACGCAGACTATGAAGTCTAATTTTACCCTTTCTGCTTGTTTTATATGCAAGTAGCCTATAATTTATACACTTATCCTTTTTTTTCCCAGTTCAAACTTCTTACCCCTTCCCCCTGCCCGGCTCCCCTTTCAATCATCTCTCGATTTTGCAGACTTCTCAGAACTTTCTGTTTTTTATTTGTTGAAAAAATTAAATATCTCATGTTAAAAGCTATGGTTGTTTGCCTGTCATGGAAATTCAAAAGGATGTATTTTTATGTAGTTTAACTGCCTCCTATCCTTCATGAATGTAACTGTTACTTTTGTTATGTAAGTTCAAGGGATTACCTAGTCTACCTTTCCCAAACTCTGATATGGACTCTTATAGATTTACCATATTAGCAGACGTATGTACTTGCACAGAAATCACATAACAGTTATATCATTGAATGTAGGAACATCCTTAAAAGTTTGACGCTTGCATATGGAGAAATGATACTGAAGAGCGGTTACTTTCATGCAGATCCGCATCCTGGAAATATTTTAGTCTGTAAAGATTCAGAGGTAAGTGGGCTGCCAAGTTACTTCACTCATACCTGACATCATCTTTTCTCTCTCTTATGTCCTTATTAAGTGCATTAAATTATTTGCATGTCCAGCGATATATTAAACCTGTGTTTCTTGATTTAGGTTGCCTTGCTTGACTACGGGCAAGTGAAAGATCTGCCTAATGAATTGAGGCTTGGATATGCTAGTCTGGTTCTTGCAATGGCTGATAATGATCCTATAACGGCGTCAGAGAGCTTGAGGTATTAAGTAGCCTCCTAACTTGTTTACTACAGGGCACATATAATCTAGATATTCAGTTGACTTCATTGGGTTGACCTTTTTACTATATCGACCTTCTAAACTTTGAGACAGTATCTGCTGTGATTGGTATTTAATTTGATCTTGCTTCTTACGCAATATTTTCTTTATTTACCATTGGTTAACATCAGGGAGCTTGGCGTAGATACTCTAAGACTGTGTGAAATCGAAGAGCTAGAAATGCTTAAGTTGGCACAGACAATGTTTGACACGAAGCTACCACCTGGTGTAACGATGCTGCAACCTTTTTCAGAGGAATCTTCAATTAAAAAAATTTCTGTTAAGGTACGTATTTTTAGTCGTTGATTCTGCTGCATGTACTCTTTGACTATTATTATGCGCTAAGACACTATTATATTTGTGTTAAAAAGAAAAATCCTTTATGATGACAGGCTTTTCCTGAGGAACTATTTTCTGTTCTTCGAACTGTACATCTGTTGAGAGGACTTAGTGTCGGTCTTGGAATCAATTACTCGTGTGCCGAGCAATGGAGACCCATTGCTGAAGAAGCTTTATACAATGCTGGCAGACTAAAAGGTTGCTACCCTATTCGCCATCAATGCTGGTACTATGTTGTCTTTAGTTACTAAGGTGGCCATTAAACATTCTAAATTTGTTCTGTATCAGCAGAGGATTTGAAGACTAAAGTGCGCAGGCGTGGGTTTCTCAGAAGAATACTTCGGAGAGAGTAATTGCTGAGTACAGAAAGTAGTAGGCAAGGTATGGAATTGTTTGCGCTGATTTACAGTGCCCCATCGTTAACAACATGGTTGACCTAAGTCCTTGGTTTCAATTTTCACATGTTTTTATCATGTGAAAGCACAATTTTTTGTTGACTTGGGAAGGTGTCAGATGGTGAATTTTGGGTTGGACATTATTTGTGGTCAGTTTTAAGGGTCCCTGAGATATTTGGGGCCGTCTGGGCATTCTTTTATAGTTTGGCCGCTTGGAAAAAAAGAGAAAAAAAAAGGGACATAAATTGTTATTTAGTCTAAATTGTTATTAGTTTAGAAATTTAAATTATTGTATTATGTTGCGTAATTTTATTAAATAAATAGTATAATATTGACAGCTCTCTTACTATATAATATACACTCTTTTTTTTTATAGAAAAAAAGTCATTGCGATCCCAATTTGGTTGTTGCGCTCAAATTAAATGCTCCTACTTTGGTATCAACTCTATATTCGTAGTGAACTTTTTCATTATGTATCAAAAAAAAAAAAAAAACTTTTTCTTTTGCCCCACGTAAATATAATATTTGTAATGATTTTATTCTAATTTATAACTCTTTCTATAAAAAAGAAAGAAAGAGATGTTTAGGATGCAGCTTGGTAGACCGTTATGTGTTGTTAATTTTGCCCTTATTTTTTAAATAATTGAATTTAAAAATCAAAAAGTACAACTATTTTTATTTTACGACAAAACTAAAATAAAAAAATAAATTTTTATTTATTATAAATAATTTAAATATTACATAAAATATGCAAACATGTGCTTACACTTTTTTTCTTTATTTATACATTTTTTGTTTGAATTTTTTTTTTTTTTAAAATTAAATTAAAATAATTACGTTCGCTGGTGGCATTTTCCTTAGATAAATAAAGACAAAAGTTTGCTATTGATAAAAGGAAAGAACATATATGGACAAGATGTGGGTTAAGCTATTTCTTTTTTTCTTTTTCTTTTTTTTTTTTCTTTTTTCCTGAGGCTAAGCGAATCTTAATATTTATTCTAGCACGTATTGGAGAGGTGTTATTAGTTGTTCATTTAAATAATCTTTTGTCAGGAAAACCAATAAGAGGTCTCAATTCACGTCTGGTGACTGATTTGTCGTCGAGTGGGAATATGGACAGGCTTGCTGACGATTCTCTTTCCATTAATGTTACCTGATCTCTACACTTCTCCTACCATATCTGTGCGTAACCCTGGTTTTGAATATTGTTTATATATATTGCCTGTTATTACAATGGTTTTCGACTTTATTCGGCATCATCAGTGGTCAATATGAGATTTTTTGGGTTCAATGTTAACATGTACTTGGCTTTTCTGGGTTGCTTGGTTGAATTTAGGTTTTGAAGTGTTCAGTTTTTCTGGGTTGGTTGGCTTCATCTGGAGTTACGGTAGGGCAGTATGTATATAGACCAGAGGAAGGGAGATGTTTAATATGGTCACAAAATCTTGAAATAATGGTCACCCATACCGAAGTTCATAGCAGGCATGTTCATCTTGCTATCCTTCTATGCTTGACCGCAAATTGTAACAGTAATTTCACTAGTTTTAAAGTCGATACTGAAATCAAAGCCCAAAGTTACATTCGAACAGTTCTTATGACAAAATTACAGTTGAAGCATGACAACATCATGAATTATCATTTCATTTGCTCAATAATCATACAAAAGAGAACAAATCCATGCTCTGTAAGCAGCCGCACAAGATAAATTTAAAACTGATCAACTCTATAAGTGATTGCCTGTTAAAACACTTATTCCCTCAGCCATGGTGCTTGAGCTGGTGTCCATTCACAAACTTCACCAGCTTTGAACCAGAGAGCTGCAGAGGAAAAAGAGAAAATCAATACAAGTCATGTATTGACCGATTTATCACTAAACCTCCCAAAGATAATGCCTAAGCACAACTAATAAGAAACCTCTCTCTTCTCCCACTAAGTTCTCCTTCTTCAAGTGTCAGATGTAAAATTAGTCGAGTTGTTTGAATAACGGGTCATTTATAGTATCCGTTTAATAGAATACGCATCCAGATTTACCGACTGTGTAGGGATGGAATAACTAGAATAAGAACTTAAATTCAACTATATGGCATGGACGAACCAGGAACATTAAAATTCTATAAGCATAAGCAAGAATGCAATCCATGATGATAAACTAGAACATTCTAAAAGTAACAGATGTATCACCACATTCATTTCTAGGACACTACAAGCTTTACCTATTTCACGCTTGCCATTCTCAGGGCTGTCACTCCCATGAACCACATTCCTGCCAATTGTAAATCATAAGACCTCATATAGTATTTGCATTTAACTGAAAAATCAGATATGATACTTGGTAAGACTTATGTAAAAGTAGAACATCTGATAAACCCCGGCTAACCTTCCTGTCTGAACTGCAAGATCCCCTCTAATCGTGCCTGGTTCAGCTTGAAGAGGGTTTGTCACACCTATTAGCTTACGAGCTGATGCAACCACACCAATTCCCTCCCAAGCCTTCCCAACACAAAATTAAACAAAAACTCGCATAAATAAACAGTTACAAAAAAGAAAAAGAAAAGAGGAAAACCGAGGTTTTGGACCATTGTCCTATTGAATGATAGGAGAAGACAACAATAACCATAGCTTACCATGCACACAACAGGACCGGATGTAATGTAATTAATCAGTTTGGGGAAGAAAATCTTAGACTTGAGATCCTTATAGTGCTCCTATAACCATCGGAAGAATACACATAAATGTACATTAATTCAGAATTAATATTCTTCTACAACAGTCAATTATATACAGTGTCCAAAGTAAAATTCTCGTGCCACAGAGCAATCTAATTATATTATATACTCAGTACTAATATAGTTCAAATTTCAACCATATCAGTAATTTTCTTTCATATGAGCAATTTTTTCAGAAAGTACTATAAAGAAAATAAAAATATATAAAATCTAAAAATAAATTAAATTTAAAAATAAAAATTTATATATATATATATATATATATATATTTTTTATTTTTATTTTTTATTTTTTTTTAAAAGGAACTTGGGTGTAGCAGACAAACCTCAGCCAAATCTTGAGGGCATTGGAAGAGCTTCAAGCCTGTTAATTTAAACCCCTTCTTCTCAAACCTAGTAATTATCTCTCCAACCTATAGTAATAACTCAAACCCACAAAATCAAATTCAAGCACAACACAAATTCCATAAACAAACAAAAGATTATGAATTTAAAACAGTTAAGTAAATAAAGATTAAACTCTTACAAGGCCACGTTGGACGCCGTCAGGCTTAATCATTATATAACTCTCCTCCACTTGTTCCTGAGCAGAATATCGAGAAAATGTGAGGTAAATTCAAATGGGTTAATTTTCATTAATTATGTAGCAACAAAACGGAATTAAGAAAAATAAATTAACGAACCATGGAAGCGACCAAGTGGGGAAGGAAGATGAGGGGCTTGTGGGGCTTTTTGGTGGCATGAGGAGGAGATAGGGAATGTGAGAAAAGATGGGATGGATGTTGAAATGCTGCTAATTGGTGGTTGGTGCTTAGGTTAAGCTTGTGGGAGGGAGTGTAGGATAAGCAGCCTCGTGTTCTTTCAGCCGACGACTGAAGTGAGGATGACAACGAAGAAATTGGTGGAATTCCACGTAACAGAGCCATTTTCTCTCTACTGTACAAAATTAAATTGATTATGCAGGAAAAAGACCGATGTAGGTGCCGTCAAAAGTACTAAATTACCCATTTATGTAAGTTACTAAATTACCCATCCTAGTTGTTCTAATTAGAAAAGGTTGGTCCAAAAATTATGATAAAAAGAATTATTTTTTCCAAAGGATGAACGAATAATCATAATAGAGTATTACGAAGTATATTAATACTACTATAATTTTTCGTAAATAGTCTTTTCATATCGTACCTTTGGTTTGCAATGGATACTGTTATTGGATTTATTTTTTAAATATTTTCTATAATTAATTGTAAATTTTCTATAAAAATAATGGGAACAAAATATAATTAATTGTAATTTTTCTATAAAAAGATAGGGGAACAAAATGTTGTAATTATTATATTTGAATGATATAATAATACACAGTTGTGAGGGGAGAGAGCACTTTTCCTAAAAAAATGAGCACATATATTATTTTCATTGTCTCAAAATGATTTAATCAATCATTTTTAGTTTGAAAATATTTTTTTATTTATACTTTATGTCACATCAAAATTATTATTTTTTCTTTTTTTATCATTATAAAATACATTTATTAGGACAATTTTATCAAAAATATATATTATCTCTTAAAAGTTTAATTTTTTTAATTTACGTACTTTTTATATTTTAGTCATCTTTTTTTTGAGACGGATGGAGTAATAAATACAGTACGAACAATTCTAAACAAAGTTGAATTGAAATACGCTATCTTCCAAAAAGAGGAATCAACTGATAAATTGCTCGGCATCTAAAATCAATAAAAATATGAACTTTAATAGGTATAACTTGAAAGAGAAAGGAGGAGAGGACTAAACAAACACAAATGAGGGGAAATGGAAGTTTCAGAAATTCATTAACATTGATTTAAAAGCAATAATAATGTTTAAACATAATTAAGCTTGATAAAAATATCTAATTATAAAGGGGATAAACATATTTGGGGTAAAATAGAGGCTTCCTTATTAAAAATGAGCATAAATTCTTCACAAATCTTTCATTACTAAGAAAATCCCATGAGTAAATTGAAGTTAATTCTCAGATAGATTCAAAGAGTCATCAATATGTACATTGATTTACACGCAAACCAAATCAACAGCTCGAGTTTATTTTGGGAATTCATCACCTGGAACATGTCATAATAGACTTTTTAGTTCTGGTTTCTTATTTTCACTTCATATTCAGTTCTGTCAGCAACCGACTCACTGAATTTTATTGCCACATGATTTTGTAGCTGTTATTCACGTTTTAGTTTTTACATGCAGGCTCTGTTAATTCCCATGAAACCTTGGGAAATATTTTTTTTTGACTTCTTTGTCGCGCTGAAGTAGGCATTTCCAGCAAGAAGCTGCCATGAAACCTTGAGACATTTTTTGACTTTTTTGTCTCGCTGAAGTTAGCATTTCCAGCAAGAAGCTGCCACAATGGGCTTCGATTTCCATCCAAGCACCAAGCAACCCTTCTCTTCCACAATAGTATACCCTTCACAAATGTCGAGTTTTCCTAGCCACTGTTTGGCCTGACCAATCATCTTGATCGGAGATGGCTGAAATCCGGCCCGGCTCATCCTCCTCCGCCACTGATCCACTCTCTCATGCCTCTCCACCCTTGCTGGCCCCTCACAGCTCACAATGTTCTTTATCTCCTCAGCAAAATAAAATTGTTCAATTTTTGCACGACGTGTGTCATATTTAGGAAGCATTGCGTCAAGAGAGTCAAAAATTGCAGAATAATAATGCAATGCTTCCATGAATCTCCCAAGAAAAAAGGGGCCATTATGGCTCGAATCCTGCTCCACAAGGACTAAAACCTTCGGAGAAAGCTCATGAATCATTTGGAGAACCGAGTTTAATGCCCCTCGGCTTTCTTTAACCACACAATGAAGTTGAAGGATGCTATTGATCACAAGGACTTCATTATCATTTCGCTTGATATCTTCCAGCTTTAGATTTTCCAAGCTACTTTCAACTACAGAAAACTCAAACTTTATTCCAAGGCTCTGAGCATAGACCTCGAGCTCATTGCCTATTATTTGAAATTGTTCAACACAAGTTCCAACTCCTGTTATTCTAAAGCGGCGTGGAGGTTGGCCCGCACGATTTGCAAGGCTGTGGATCAAACTACGCCACTGTTGCCCATGTGGAAGGCCAAGGGACATACCCAAGTCCACCACATGAACGAATCTCTCTCCCTCAAAGGCTTCCAATATTGATGCGTTTCCCACAAAATGACCGAACTCGATATGTGGGCAAACTTCATACACCAGACGTAAGGCTTCTTCTTTTTTTTCCGAAACAGTGTCCATTACATTCAATGCGGGTGCAGTTAGACCGACTGTCCCTAGCGGTTGGACCAGGGCAAGTCGGTCAGTAAGCCCCTGGACGAAACAAGAAGCCACTCGTTGAAAAGATGAGCCAAAAACCAGAGCATTTGCACGGAGCTCAGATAATAAGACCGACGCATGTGACTTGTCACGACAAGCCACAGCCTCCGCACACGATATTAAAAGTTGGACAAGTCTCATTCCTTCCCCATTTCCATCCTCTTTTATTTCTCCATTATTTTCCGAACCAAGAATGGCTGCAGCCGCCTCTTCGACAGCCTCGGCCGCCAGGTATCGCTGAGTGTAAGTCCAAATATGGTCCCGAAAATGGAGCCTTGGCAAGCTATTCAAGCTATTAGTGCTAGTACTGCGGCTAATAGTGTTGCTGCCTTTGCTGCTAATGCTTCCACCACTATAATGGGTGTTATTGGTATTTTCAAGGAATTCTCCGATTCTTGTGGCTCTTTTAAGCCTCTTATGATTACCGGTTTCATTGGAAAAAGTTGGGACCCAGGCGGAGACGGCGTGCTCCAAAAGGGGCAGGTAAGGGTAAGGATAGCAAGCCATGGCTGAAAGGCTTGAATGAAGGCCACTCAACTGAACACTAGTTTCAATATCGTTATACAAAGTATGGGCCGATAAATCTGGAGCCATTAGCACAAGCTCTCTTTTATTTTGCTCTCTATCTTTCCTTAAATCAAAAGATATTCAATAAGGCTCTGAAAGAACCCTTTACCTAGCAATGCTGACTTATATAGAAATCAAATTCTTCTTGTAGATTGATAAAAACTATGTATTATTTGTAACTTACGTATGCCCCAAAATTGAAAATAAAATATAAAATTCTTATAAGTAATCGGACAAATTTTAATTTTGTCTCCATCGGAGAGTTGATGCATAAAACAATTAACATAGATCAATCAAAAGACGCGGCTAGCTATGTATTCTCCTGCAGTTTGGGAGGTAGTACCTCGTCCATTTGCGCAAGGGCAGCAATATTCAAGTTATCTGATGTAGAAACCTCAAATATCTTTCCTTCTAATCAAAATGACGTGGTGGTGAACTGAAGTCTTGAGACTCTTCGCTTCTTAGAAATCCCAAATTTAATTTCTGGCTATGCCGGGATTATTTGTTTATTTTATAGAATCATCTTGTCCATTATTGTGAGATCATTTTGCCCACTATTATGAGATCATATTACCCCTTATATAGAGTCTCTTTCCCATTATTATGGAATTTAATTAATTGGCTCCTATGAGAATTAAACCCTAATTTTCAAAACTTAATGATTTTATATATGTTTGGTAGAACCATTGCACCATCCCCTCAAAAAAAAATATAGCGTGGTGATTGTTTCGGTGTCAACTAATTAACGGTTTGTTTGGTAACAACTTATTAAGCGCTAATGTTCATAGAATTCAGACATGCCAAAAAAATCATATTCGATGTAGGCTAAATGTAAATTTAAAAACAGAATTTCAACTTGAAATCAATTTTATTTTTAAAATTAAATTCGTGCTATAAACTCAGTTTAATGAGTTCTCCCAAACAAACTCAGCCCCAAGTATGCAGCAAGTAAAGTACAAAATAAACCTTTAGGGAGTTAAGATTATGCAGACAACTGCTCTTACTTTTTTACACTGCCAAGGGTACAAGCTTGCTAAGTATATGAGCATTACATTCCACAGAACCTGATAGAACACTAATGAATCTTGGGTTCGGTGAAGTCATGATTGAATTGACAATTTGTCAAATTTATTAAAAAATATTATTACATATAAATTGGAGAGATGCATTATATTGTGTTAAATATACAAATATTTCTTTAAATTATCCTTAACTTCATCGAATTCATAGCTTACAAATCTTACAACACCGTTGTTGATGAGATTAAACAATGTGGGTCCTGTCAACCGAAAACAAAAAGCACTTGAACCTCATTTTTCATCCTCCTTTAAGAAATTACCTCCTTTTTGGCCGCCTAGCTTGTGAAAATTATGAAATTACAAAATACATTTGAACAAGTAGGAGTAAAAATAATTGTTTATACAATGCATCAACTCGGTATTAACTTATAGTTTACGGGCCATCAGAATTCAGAAATTATATTTTTCGATACCACCCCTGTAGCCGAGGAATCAGCGGCCCTTTTATCGGACTAACAAGAACATATAATAGGAATATCTCCCTACGTATCAAATCAAGCACCGGCACCGGACATTTCTTTTATTACAGATTTTTATAAAATCATTTCTTTTTTCTTTTTATTTTGGAGGATTGAACCCCCCCAGTTGAATAAACATTCCCTTGGTGACAATATTTGACAGAACATGCCTGTCTGAGGTTCAATTTATTATATGCTTTCGTCTATTTCACTAGGGAGGCCTTGTAACAAGAGTACAAGGTTTCCAACAAGAGCAAACAGATAACTCAGTTAAAATGTTTAATTACAATTATAATGCAGTATATACTAATTACCCATAGTAACTAAATTGTCAGATAAAGTTCTCGTTTTTCTGTAACATCCCAGTTCCTGAATCTGAAATCCAAGGCCTGCAAATTTTTTAATCAGAAATGATTATGAATCCTACATGGCTTAAACTTTCCTTCAATTCATTTGTATTATTAATCCAATATGCACATGAAAGTAGAAGAACTGAGTTTTAGAATTAGTAACTTAGCTCTGTGAGACATCTTGGGAAATTGGGAAGCGTGCCAAATTTGAGAGTCCAGTGTATCAGTCTCTCTGGGAGGGAGGGTAACAATAAAATAAAGACAAGACATTCTCAATATTCTGTCGAAAAATCGGCAATATTTGATGAAATGGTCAACCTTTATCCTCATTCTTAATAAGAAGCATACAGCAATTTAGTTCAAACTAATACTCCATAGTAAATAATTCAACAAGAAATTCATATACATAAACAAATGACAGTGGAGTGTGGACTCTGGCTCCAAGTTAAATAAAAATTCAATACAGTTTATCACATTATGAGGAAATAGACATGCAGAAGCATTGATCATTTAAGGGTACATTTGAAACTGAAAGAACCTGAGGGAAAATTAAAAAAAAATAATAAAATCTAAATTTTTTTTTAGAGCCTTCCAAACCTTGAATGCAACTATATTTGAAATTTATTAGAGCTTTCCAAACCTTGAATGAAACTGAAAGAACTTAAGATAGTCTTTTCCTTTTTCAAATTTCACATATATTTAGACTTGAAATTATGCATAAACTGGGATACATCTTTGTATTTTGGAAACAGGTTAACCAAAACATCTTCCCCTTGAATTTTACTTCAAAAGCACTAATAGTTTTCACTTTAAAAAGTATTGTCTGATAAAGCAAGAATCTTGCCATAACATGGATGAAGGAATCAAAACCCTCAAACTGCGCACCACTAGGAAGGGGAATTTAAAAATTGGAAATTTTTGGAGTACAACGTTTTAGACTTTTGATATAGACTAGCACTTGTTCGGTTGTTCCAAGAATGCGTACACATGTTGATCAGGCCCTTAATCAATTTAAGAGTTGGGAGTTTGCTTTAGGTGATTCCCAATTTTGATGCAATCCTGCGAACAAAAAATAGAGAATATAAGGGGCACCATGATCTAAAAGATCAGCACTATCAATCAAAGTATAATGCCAAGGCACATCGTAATCACATTGTAAAGCGTCTTTTGCTCTCTTGGCAGGTATACTATATAATATTTGTTTCGTACTTAAAGAAATTGTACAAATCAAAATCTAGATCTATAATATGCTTATTTATATCAACATTATTGCATTAATTTTCGACCGCATATGCAAAATAACAATAATATCACTATCCAAGATCTTTGGAATTTTTTGATGCCATTGGTTCAGACTGTGTAACCTCACTTCAAGAGGGAGAAACCAAACTAGCTCTAGCCATTTCTAGCTACAACTACCAGAATGAAGGTTGATATCATTTCCAGAGAAATTATCAAACCATCCTCTCCCACACCATCTCACCTGAAAAACTTTAAGCTCTCATTTTTAGATCAATGCTTTCCTCCTTATTTTATCCCTCTGATACTCTACTATTCCTACAACGAAACTAGCAATATAACACAGTCTGATATGTGTTACCGGCTAAAGAGGTCATTACCGGATGCCTTAACTCAGTTCTACCCCCTAGCCGGAAGATTCGAAGGCGAAAATTCAGTCGACTGTAACGATGAAGGGGTGAAATATTTGGAAGCCCGAGTCAATTGCCAGCTTTCTGATATCATTCAGTGTCCTGAAGTTGAGGTATTAGACAAATTTATACCGTATAATTTAAATGGACCTCAAATGATCAGCGCTAACGAACAAATAGCCATCCAGGTTAATTTATTTAACTGTGGTGGTATAGTACTTGGTGTATGCATGTGTCATAGAATTGCTGATGCCTGTACTTCCTGCACATTCATCAAAACTTGGTCAGCCATGGCTTGTGGAAAAGTCAACTTCTCGAGTCCAATCTTTAACTCTGCGGATCTTTTCCCACCAGTAGATTCTTTGGGCTTCAAGTTAGATACCAAAAATCCAACAAAGAATCCCCAAGTGGAGAGGCTTCTTACTAAAAGATTTGATTTCAGTGCTTCAGCAATAACCGCACTTAAAGAAAAAGTCTCTGGGAAAATATTGCAGCCTACCAGAGTGGAGGTGGTTTCAGCTTTTATATGGAGGTGTTATATCAAGAAAGGGAAAACGTCAGCAGCTTTTCATATAGTTAATTTGAGGGGGAGGATGGAGCCGCCGTTGCCAGAAAATTCCTTTGGTAATATTTTTCAGATGGCAGCCGCGGTTACAGATGGGGAAGTGGATGAACTTGGTTTCTTGGTGGGTGAATTGAGGGCCTCACTTGAGAAAATTGACGGTGATTTTATAAGGAAGCTACTTGGTGATAACGGGTTTGAATTTGCTAAGAATAATTTAAGGAATGCGGGTCAATTGTTGTCCCAAAAGGATACGAGGGTGCTAAGGTTTACTAGCTGGTGTAGATTTCCAGTTTATGAACCAGATTTTGGTTGGGGAACGCCCGTTTGGGCGAGTAGTGCTAGCTTTAATAGTAAGAATCTTATTTTTCTAATGGATTCTAGAGATGGAGGAATAGAAGCATGGGCCAACATGAACGAGCAAGACATGGCAGAATTTGAGCAGGGCTTTGACCTCCAAATGTATATTTCATCTTCTCCTCCTGGTAACTAGAATTTAGGTTGCTGGGAGACGATGTTAGAAATAATTGGCATCAAATTAATGAAATTGTCTTGATTTCATTTTGTAAAAAGTAATATATATGTAATATCTTCTCACAATCTGAATAAATTGGATTCTAGGCGTTTGAGGTATCCAGGGCCAATATAGAATGTCTGAAGACTCATTAATTATAACGAAGACATTGCATCCAGAAACCAGCTTTGGTTAAAGTAATCCTCTATTTTTATTGTAAATATTAATTTATCATACACCAGAGGTTGATTAGGAGTGGAATAACAATTAATATAGTAGACCTTGAAATTCTTGATGTGGAGCTTGTGGTGATTTTTTTTTTTTTTTTTTTTTTTTGTCCTTTGTAAGCAACGGTGACCAACGGTTATCGTATTCACACGTGCTAACGATAAACAATAAGTCAAATAACTGGAGACGGTAAGGGAATAACTTGTGTGTTTAGTAATGCAAGTGTTTGTTTAGGCGCAATCTCCGGTGACTAACGTATGTGTTTATGAGTTCAAATTTGTTCCCCCCCATGCCGATGCTGTCCCAGATGTCTTAATTCAATTCAATAATTATATTATATATATAATTTGTCGTTAAATTTTATAATTAATAAATTAAATTTAAAAATTAAAACAACAAATTTAACATCTATGTTTATACGTTTGGAATTTGAAATGTATTTTGTCAACGAAAATATGATATATAGTAGAAAGTCAAAATAAAAAAATAGATAATTTAACATATCATCAACTTCTCGACGAGGTGATAAGTTGGATAATTTATTATCTAGCTTTGCGGATGGATAAGTTGGATAAGTTGGAGTTATGCTGAGAGTTGTTTGAGCCTACCGTCAAAATCACCTCTTAGATTTAAAATTTCCATTTCACATTTGAGCTACGTGAAATTTAGTTTGATAGTTAAAATTGAGACAAATGATTCTTTATGTTTTAGTGGGCTGAGATTTGAATTTTTAATATTAAATAGAGTTTTAACATCTTTTATTAGGAATTTTTGTTGTGGTTATATGCGAGTTGATATTTGATATGAAAATTATTGTAATTATAAACTTCATAGAAGCATCGTTAAGTGTGAAAAAAAGTCAACTATAATTTGTTCAAATTTTACTTGTATAATTTATCGTATTTGAAATAAAGCTCGTTTATGGCTCATTTAACTATTGAACTGAACATGAATATGAATCGAGCTCAAATAGTTTAAAGTTTTTAAACGAATTATATTGAATATTAATTAAAAAATAATGTAATAAGGTCTGAGTAATTAAACGAGATTTAAAATATACTCATTTTCTATTCATTAATATTTCAAATTAAACTCAAATCAAACTTCTAACAAATCATCTTGAATCAAGTCCGAACTGTTTAGTTCTATTTACGGCCTTAAATATAGCAGTCCTTTAAAATTAAAATTTATAAATATAAATAATAAAAATAAAAATAACTTAAACTTCCACTGTAGTGTGTGGGTTATGTAATAGTGAACTACCCTTAGCCCATCGTTGCAGCCCAATATCGGATACTAGCTGCCACCCAGCCCACTCTTTTTAAAACTAAAAGCCTTGATCTATCCTCAAAGCAGGATGGCAGCCCACCCGTTTTCAGATTAAAATCAGGACTTATTTGATCCAATTTATTTTTAAATAATTTATAATTTATTTGTTAATTATAATTTTTTTTGAGTTAAAAAAATATTTATTGACTAATTTTTTTAAGTAAATCAATAATATTATTATATTTAACTTATAAAAAAATTTAAATTATTTTTTAAAATTAATTTTAAAAAAGTTGACTTTTGAAAATAAGCTATTATCAGTAATAATCACTTCAACCAAACACGATATCTCTCAAGCAGAGAATGCGTATTGAGCTCAACTTTTTAATCACCGCCGTATGCGTTCTACCTTATGAAATCTTGACTAGGTCATGTTTGAAATTAATTATAATTTATTTTTAAAAATAAATTATTTTAAAATATTAATTTTTAAAAAATTATAGGTTAAACATAACAATATATTCAATTTATTTTTAAAATTT
>JAUMHB010022277.1:0-11764 GCA_032359685.1 Pittosporum tobira
GTTAATTTATTATATTACAAATAAATAAATTTATTTAACTATATAAATAAAATAACTAAATTTATAAGTTTATAACTCATCAAACATCAGTGATTAGATCATTAAAAAAAAAGGACGACAGAGTAGCAGACTAACAGTGTAAGTCTATGTCTAAAACTCTAAGTGACTAAGTCTATGTCTAAGTCTTTGTGCCATTCACTTTTGTAATTTTCTTTCTTCTGTCTGTAATCTCTGTTTCTCTCATCACTTCATCAATCTCTCCATTTTTCTCACCTTCCATCCGTCCATCTGATTTGAGTATCCGACGAGTCACCTATCATCATATCATCAATCACGAGTATCCGATGAGTCACCATTATCCTTCAGTCCATCATATATGAGTTTCCGCATTTGAACCGTTACAAGGTCGTCGTCGATATATTCGCTCAAGGCCTCAATTATTTAATCGTCCAAACGGATGTTTTTCAGCATACCTTGCAAATTTGCATAGATAAGTATATTTTGATTTAATTTTTCTATTTTATTATGTTTAATTTTAGTGGCCTTTATGTTTTTTAATGATCTAATATTTTTTGTCTATGGTTTAATTAATTAATTTTGTAGTTGAGTCTTGAGAACTTTCAAGGCAGAGACCAAAGAACGTCAATGAATAGAGAAAGGTTGGAGTTGCCCCAGCCCCCAGGGAACAAGTAAGCGAGGGGAGGTTCTAGGTTTTCCAATTTCGAAAGTGGAACAAATGAACAGGAAGAAGATCCAAGGGAATAAGAGCTGAAACATTGCTAATGCGCCGATCCATCAAACTCCCGTGTGAGACGTGAAACTCGGGCTTGTCTTTAGTCAACCCGGGCATTGAATCCATTTTTGCTTCTGGAATCAAAGGTTGATGTGAGGCCCCATAAATTTGATCGAAAACCATGTAAATAAATTGTATTTTTTACTTATAAATTTTATGAACATTTAGTAAGTGAAAATTATCTAGTTAAGTTTCAAGTAGGAAATGGAATAGAAGTGATTGAATATAGGCTAAGACAGATTTTAAGAAATTTAAGAGGGCCTAAAGTGAAAGACTAAGCCAAAAAGGGAGATATAGTTGAATTTTTGAAAAGAGATATGGCTTAAGAATTATTTCATACAAACCTTGAGCGAGGAAGTGGTAATTTACAAATAAATAGGTGAAATAACTAAAATGCATTTGAGGTGTCAAATTCTCGTGGTTCCTTCCAAAATATGTAAGGGCAAAATAGACATTTCACCGAATAAGATTTTTCTTCCTCTTTATAAGGAAATTCAGCAGATTTTGGGGGGGAGGACAGTCCATTTACGCCAAAGAGAAGAGAAAAAAGGATAGATAGAGAGAGAATGAAAGGAAACCAAGAGAAGGAAGTGGTTTCCATAGCCCAATCAAGCATTATTAAGCTTATATACACCTATACCAAGCCACTAAATCTTGATCATCATTCAATATTCTCCTTAAACCCACTAATTTGAGGTTAATTGAAGAAAGGAAGGTGGCCATGGAGGGCTAGAATTTAAGATAGGGCAGCAGCCCGTGCAAGCAACCAAAGAAGGAGGTAAAAATTTCAACTTTGTTCATAATTTTTATGGTTAAGTTAGTGTTTATAATGATGATTAAGAGTATGTAAGAGTATCTTAGAAGATGAATAAGTTGAGTTCATGCTTGAGTAATTGGTTGTTGCAAAGGAAGTATTATGTATGTTGAAAAATCTGAAAATGTTGGGCTACGGGTTACTGTTCATAAATTACACGAAAATTAATTAGCTTGTCAAATGGTCATTAACCTATTATTGGAAGTAATTGAATATGTGTATATGATACCCAACAAGTTTTTAAATTTTTATAGTTCATTTGGTATTTTAATAAATTGTTGGAAATAGATGCTATAAGTTTTCTGATGAAATAGAGAAGTTGGAATCAGTAGCATATGGTCAAAAATCTCTATAAAATAATATACATGTAATTTATATACGAAAGTGTTTTTTGAGATTAGTTAAATTGATAATTAACATATATTTAGAAGGTTGTATGAGAAAATAAGGTCAATTACTATTTTTATAAAATTATATAAAATAGGGACAATAGCATCCCAGATTTCTAGAAAATTGTAGTTTTTGAACCAACTTTACAAATACGCATAAAATAACCTATAAGGTGAAAGTTGATGAAAATTTTTAGATTAAACTTGGGTAAGGATAGTATGTTTTCCAAAAATAATGATTCCTTTTGAGATTATTTGGAATTTTTGAAAATGTTCAAAGTTGCTGCTGTAAAGTCAAAACAGAGCATATTTTCTAGAAATTGTTCTAACTTTGGAAAGCTATATCTTTTTCATACGAACTTGGAATTGAGTCATTCTTAAGCCTATACGAAACTCTAGAATTGTAGAATATATAAAAGTTAATATTGTATCTAATCGGATTCTATAATAAAAATCCGTTCGGATGTGAATATCACTAGTGTAGTAAGCTAGAAATGGTCGGAGAGGTTATAAAGTTCAAAATTTGAATGATGTACTTATATGAATTGTTGGAACCAACCCAACTTTTGACCAAGTTCAAACCTTGCTTCCAGCTGGGCGCACGTCAACCAAAGTGAGCTCACTTGAAACACAGGCAACACGAGGGGTTTGTTTTCTCGTTCCCCTCTCCGATGCTTAACTTAGTGAAGATTAAGGTGATAATTTGAATATTAAATGGGAGAGGGAATTAACGGAGTATTTGAGTGTGGTTTTGAGAGAGTATTTTGCTCCGGTGAGTTTGTCGGTATTTTTGCAGAGTATTGGCTCTTTTTTCTATTTAGAACGGGGTCTCCCCATTTGTGCAAATGAGATAGTATTTGTAGAACTTCCATTGGCCCGTAGCCCGATAAAATAGGTATGGTGCGCCTACTGTGAGTTGACAGTAGGTATGACGCGTTTCCTTTGAGTTGACAGGACTGCAGACTTAGGTGGCTGATTGGACACCGCTTAGGAACTTTTTTTATGACCTTCGGGCCGCTGGACCCGGACCAGACAGGGTATGATACATAAATTGGTGTTATTATTTTGAAATTTCCTAATTTTGAAAATATTTTGCTATGTTTACACCTAGAGATACTCTATCTCTAGGCCCGGTCGATGGGGCGGAGTGGAAATTTTTCTATGGAAATTTATTGAAATTTCCCTAATAATATTTTGAAAATTTATTTAAATAATAAATATTAACCAAATATTTTGAGTATTTAACCAATTTTTATAATTAACCAATTTATTTACATAGCGGGTCCATTTTGTTGTTTAAAATGATGTACTTGTTAAGTTATTTCGCTCATTCTTGCTATATTTGAATATTTTCTTGCAATTAGATAAGATCGATTCGAGTAACTAAAGAAAGATAGTGGAACGAGTTGGACGATGGAGATTTATCTAGCCCAAGATAGAAGAGTGAAGGAAATGAAGGAATGGTTGTAATTTATTGTAAGTACGGAAGTCTGAGGAATAGTTCGACGACCGGTCTAGTAGTTTAGGAAGTGTATGGTGACCAGGGCGTCATAGCTGAGCTTGTTCCTTGCCTATTGGCCACTAAACAAAGATGGCTGGCTTCGCCACTAGATTCAGTTGTTGCTAAAAACCTTGTCCCTGTTTCATGATCTGATGAGGTAATTGAAAAAAAAGGTCGGAGCATTTTTGTTTTCAAGTGAATTATTACTAATTTCTTTGATTTTGCTTTCTTTATCTGCTATTTATTTGGCTTTGTTTATCTGCTAGATTGTTATTACACCATTGCTGTTGAAAATTTTATTAATTTTTGTTAGATAATTTGCTTTCTATTTTTCTTTAGAGTTTGGAGTGGAGTAGTAGTTTAGTAACTTGACTCTGGAATTTGGATGATTATGGATTGAAAAAGATCAATTGAGGACCGGTCCAGAATTGGCATGGACCGGAGATTCTCAACATGCCATATTTTTTGCACTCAAAACTGGCTTGGCCCATCCTGGTTTACTCCAAAGACTGACCTGATTTTCTAAAAATAAATACCAATCCTGTTAGGTTTGATCCAAGACCTAACAAGTAGGACGGTCTTTTTGTGTATGCCTAGTGAGAATCTGAAATATATATATATATATATATATATATATATATATATACTTTCACCCAAAAATAAATAAATAAATAAAAGGATGTAAGTAACAGTGTGTGTCAGTGTGTATACGATTAAGTAATGGGCAGAGTGTTACTTTTGATTACTTTGTCAATTTTTTAGTGGCTTTATGTTTTAATTATATAATTACGTTTGTACCTCTAATTTATTAGCAAGCATACTAAATAGTTATATCAGGTGCCGTACATTAGCTAAGAATAATAGTAGTGGTCGTAGTACTAGTACCTCTGCTCGTCCAATCCCAACTGTTTTATAATACTAGTACGTGCTTATTTGGTAACAGCAAGCATTTAAAGGTTATGGACATAAATATAATAAGAAAAATATTTTTGATAGATTAATATTTAAATTTTAAAAAAAATTAATTTTATAGTTTAAATTTAATTTTAATAAAAAATAAAAATTATATTTAATCTATAAACAACCGAATTATTATGGTCTCATTCTGCTTTAATTAATTTCAAATTTACTTATTAAAATAAAAATAAATAAATTAGTAAAACGAAAATAGTAATTTAATTTGTTTTATTATCATGAGAAAACGGTTTTTACCATTAGTTTCGAAAAAAACTCGAACCGCAACCGCTTTAGATTTTTTACCGAACATTTTTTCTACAACAGAACCGAAATCAAATTCCTGAAACCGACGGTACAGGAAAAAATCCAATTTACCGCTTTTTTGAGCAGTCCTAATGATGATTCTCTATTTCCTGAATTAATTAAAAAAAATGAAATAAGAAATTGAAATTAGAAAAAAAATAGTTTATTAATTAATCATCTAATGATTTACCTATTTTATCCCTCTTTTGATGATGTCATTGATAGAGTCATTAAAAAATAGACGAAAAGTGAGGTGCGCTATGTTTTTAATTCCCATAACAAAAATTTAGGGTGATTTTAAAAAAAATAATAATAAAACATTTTCGATGAAAGTTTGTGGTATAATCTGTATTTTATATCTTTGAAATTTTTAGTATATTTATGCTCAATTATTTAAATGAATCGTTGCTTCTAATATAAACTTATATAGAGCACCCCATAAGCAAAAAAGTGTACAAGAAGAAATTAAAAAATGAAAATGCGGTACCCCCGCCGTATGAATTTCATGAGCTTATTTATTTACACAGAAATTAAAATGCAAGCCTTCATCATCAAAAGTTAGAATTTAATAATGTACAAGTTTCAGTTGAACGTCGTTTTATGCTACAGCACCCATCTCCATTTGTACATGTTGAGCATATCAGAGCCTTTCTGCCCTAATAATTCCTTGTCCGTTTCACTATATAATTGCCAGAAAATACGTATGTATATACACTAACACGCTAACTTTCTCCTCTTACAACGTTCTTTCCCCTAGGGATATTTTCTTAATCCGGGCCTTTCCATTCCAGAAAATAAATTGAACTGGCTAGATTGGGCCCGGGATGTACCAAAAACGAGTGGGGTGGTAACAAAATGGATTGCCCACATAAAAGATTCTTAAAGGAAACTAACTCAGCCTTACGTTTGTCGTTGTTCATTGGCCCGTTCACGAGCTTTATGATAAAGCTCTATTGTATCTGAATGGTTGGGATCAAGACAGAGGGCTGCCTCACAATCCCGGACAGTGGACGCATAATCACCCATTGAATCATGAAAAGCCGCCCGAAGATGGAAAAGCTGTAGGTCCGTCTTGAAAGCTATGGCCTTTGTAAGTTCCTCTATGGCTTCAGCTTCCTTATGGTCATCCATAAGAACTGAAAAACATTTTTACAGTTTTAGTTCCCAACTCAATAAGGGCTAGTATTATGACATGTCCGTAAGGAAATTTGCAGAATTCCATATGTATCTGTTAGATCTAACTGAAATGTTATAATTTGGAAATTTCATAATGTATAATAACTGGTGAGTGTAAGAGCACATACGCAAGTATATGAAATGCACCACATAGTACGCCACATTTGAACAATAACTATAGTCTGAAACATGTGCACATATTTCTGTACAAACTAATGCCTGAAAGTATTGGGACTTTCCATGATGGATCACACGATTGGACCAAGTGATAATTAGTCTGATTTGAAAACTTTAGGTAGTTTTTTTTTTTTTTTTTTGCTAGGTTGGGGTAGTAATTTTTTTTTTTTTAGTTTGGGAAAGAAAGAGCTTTAACTAAGATGAAAGAAATGAAGCTAAAAGTATGAATGCTCACCAATCTCGGAGAAATTGCACTATTGCATGTATTTGAGGCCTACTGATATAGAATCTCAACGAGCATTGGTGATGCTTGTTGAGCTACATGCATTATGTAGCCAAATGAACATTTTAACTATAGTGGTGACATGTCCAGTACCAGTAGTATTATATAAGAGCATTTTTAATTTTTTTTTTTTAAGTCAATTTGGAACATTTTAAATCCAAAATTGATATGAATTCATTTGATCATAATCCATGCAATTGTGAAAAATATAAAATATTTCAATTGTCCTATTAATTACAAAAAACTAATTTTTCAAACCTCAAAAGGAGTCGTGTCAATTTTGAATTTGAAAATGTTTCAAATTTAATTTTCAGAAGTCATTAATGCTCTTGTATTTTGGAATAGAGGATATATGATGCAAAAGGAACCATAAATGGCAGTTCATGAAACTTACTGGCTGCCCTGTATCTATATGGATATGTCCGCAATGGATCTAGTTGAGTTGCCATGCTAAGATCACTTTTTGCCATGTTACGGTCACAGTACTCTGACCGCTTCTCATAAGCAGATGCATTATATTTGGCCTTCTCTATTAACTTTGTCATCTCGTCATATGCAGCTTTCCTCTGATTTTTCAGATGATATACGCGTGCCAGACCTTGGTGTGCTCGTGAATGCTTGATGTTGAGGGCATTCATGTAGCAGTCAGCAGCAAGATCCAGCTTACCACAGTCTACGTAAATGCTCCCCAGATTACTTAATGCCTGAAACAATACAGTTGATTTATGTATCTCGTTGTATAGGATAACATATACTCCCTCTATTTCAAAATATAAGAGCAGTATTGACTTTAAAAGGTTGACCTTTACATAAATTTATTTGATTATAGTCAATACACTGGTGAAATTCTTGAACTATATGAAAAATATTATTCATTACAATTAAAAAAATAAATAAATTTAAAACTCAAACTGATTCAAAAGTCAATTACGCTCTAATATATTGGAACGGATGTAGTTTATGATGTTTCTGAAGTAAATACTCACTTGTCCTTTTCTAAGGCCATCAGATGGACATCTAAGGGCTTCCTCCAGAAGTTCGATAACATAGGTAGAAGAATCAGAATCAAGATTTGAATCAGGGTCGGTCAAAGCATATGCTTTTAGGAAAAAAGCTTCAAATGATCTCTTGATGGCAATGGCTTCTTCAGCCTTAGCTAATGCTTCTTGACGATGGCCCGTGTCATATGAAATCCATCCTTCATAGACAAGTCTTTCGTGTTCAGAAGTAGCATGGTTTCGAGCCATCCGTAGACTTCGCATAGCTGCCTTGTGGCAGTTTAACCTAGAACAATCAGGTATAACATAATTGGAACAGGAAAAGATACTAAAGAGGATGACAATGAAAAAAAATCCCATGTTCTAAAGGGCTAGATCTTAATCTCCTAATTAGAATTTTATAAACTCGAATTTAATGCTTCTGATAAAACTTGAACTGATATTATTTACATAAATGAATGCATTAACACTTGAACTGATATTATTTACATAAATCAATGCATTAACATTCTATACATGACATTGATACCTCAAGACGAACAGATTGATTTAAAATACCTTCCCTAAAATTAAACCTTAGTAGTGTACAAGCATTACTAATGCCAGGCAATCTTTTGCTGCAGACAACTATCAAGTTCAATGTAAATTGTGTTCTTTAACCCCCTCGACTCTTGCTTTTGTTTCTCATTTATGAAGTATTTTCAGAAAATTCAAGGAAAAATCATTAATCAAGGTTTAAATATGCTTAACCAAGACACGGGTTGATCAGTAATTCAGTAAACCGGTATACAAAAGACTGAAATAATTGTACAATTAATTATTCTGTCTGTTGATAGCAACTCCAACTCCTCGAAGTAACTTATCCGTATCATTTTAAACACACCAAACAAGGCAAGGCGGCAACCTTTCAAGCCTCCTAGGATGTACTGTACAACTTGCGCATCACCCCTCACAGGCAACAAATCAACTGGGCAATGACCAAGCAAAGAACCCAACGCAACCAAAAGGAGAAAGCATGCGATATAAAGAGCACAAGTTTGATGATCCCACATTCAAAACTTTAACAAAAATAGCATACTTAAGCACTGAAGTATTTTAAAGTTTAAATGAATCGAAAAATACAATACTAGAAGAATGTAACTGACCAAAGGCATTAAAGAATTGAAAGATTAACTTAAACAAACAACTGACAATTCATACTCACCGTAAGAGGAGGAGAGATTGCCGAAAACGTAAGAGGCTCTTCCCCGGGTCATTTGCCAACATATGATGTACAACAGCTAGAGAGCCAACGTCGTCAACAGCGGACCACCGATCATACAAATGAATCCAGCAATCAGCCTGACTCCACTGCTGAACATGATGGCGAAGGAGCTCTACCAAATGGTCACCGTGCAATTTTCCATGGAACATCATGTAATTGGGGTCCAAAGTCAGTAATGCCCGTACATCTCTTAAAGCTCCGTCATAATCCTCTAGAGAAAGCAAGAACCAAGCACGCAATTCCAGACAGTCGGGAGAAACCTTGAAACCAATCAATTTTTCAACTTCTGTAATGGCAGCTGCAGTTCTATTCTCCTGCATCATTAAAACAGCCCTGTACTTGTACGGATAAGAAAGAGTTGGGTCCAATTCGGTCGCTGTATTCAAGTCCATCATCCTCTCTTTTCCACTACAGTACAAGGATCGCTCCTGATACATCCAACCAGAAGGTGTATAATCCGAAATGAGTGAATTCATCAGCTTATATGCCGAATATGTATGACCACGCTTATACTTGGTCCTTGCTATGCCAACAGAAGAATAAATATGACCTTCTTCCATGGCTGCCTCAAACCACCTCTGGGCATCCTTATACTCTTTCCTCTCAAGCATTACACAACCCAACTGGTGGAATGCAAGTTGTTTCTGCCAACCCTTAGTTGCACACTCTCCCAGCCTCTCCAGTAACATTACTGTCGTGTTTGATTTCATGTCATCCTCCATCGCAACCTGTCTCAGAAGGTTGTACAGCATAAAAGAAGCATGACCCGCCAAAGCCAACCTTTCCCTCCCCTCCGAACTGCAGAATAATCTCAACACATTCGGACTGTTCATTGAAAGTGGGAGCTCTCTCAAGAAAACCTGCAAGCAAGCTGCCACTAGAAGATATGCTGTCTCCTCCAATCCATAATCAATAAGTAACATAGCGGTCTCCATGTCAATAACCGCATTTGCCAAATACGCATCACAAGCAGTCTTCATCTCGTCACAACAAAACTTGTTCGCCAAAAATAGGAGCTCCAGAACAATATCTACGTCGAAAGAATCTACAGATTTGGTCCGACTAAACACCTCAGCGGCTTTCATCCCCTTTACAGATATTTCATTTTGTGTAAAATTTATCTTCTCTCTTTTTGACTCCATGAAACTACCATACAACATTGCCTTAAAGGGTCTTGAAAGCAATGAAATTCTATATCTACTACATCTGACCTCCTCATCACCTATCCAAAATGACATATCACAATCTTCCTCTGAAGTTGAGCATTCCTCTTCCTCAGTACGAAATTCAACACCATCTTCTCCTTCAGCACGAAATTCAGAACCATCTTCTTCGTCACCATGAAATTCAACACCATCTCCTCTGTCACTACAGAATTCAACACCATCATCTTCTTCCCTAGGAGTTCGAAGACAATTACAGGCATCATCGACGGATTCAGGATTATATCCGGGTATCAATGATGCCTTAGGGCATTCGATAAACCGCCCAGAACAATCCATGGGTGACGTCCCAAGAAGCTCATCCTCCCTCCTCTCATACCTCAACCCCGCAGAAAGAACAATCTTGGAATGAACATCCACCGCATGCTGCCTCGCCAACAAAAGACTCCTCCTAAACAATTTAGGATCAGGCAACCCATGTAGCAACGCACATTGCTCAAGATACATCTCCGATTTCTCAAATTGGGGACAATCCTCAAGTCTCCGATAAACATCAGCTAATGATTCAATAAAATTAACCGATTTCAAACAAGGTTCAATTTGGGGCTCAGTGAGATCCGTTTGTGGGAGGCCATAAGTTCCAATAACTTCAGCTAACATAACACTATTTTCCCCTTCATAATTCTGAAAATTTCGCGTAGATTTTGACCTAACTGAATTCACCCTAAGATGATCCTGGAGCCGTTCTAGAAACTTCTCCCCTATACTACCTCCACCAGCACGGCCGTTGGCCGCGGCACCAGCCGGATTAAGTGGATAAATTTGTGATCCTTTATATGTGTCCATCATTTTCATGCTACGCATTGTACTAAGTATATTATGCTGCATTTGTTCCAAATTTATAGTGTATATGTATACGAGTATCTATATATAAATAAAAGTGATAAAATAGAGTTTCAGGAAAGCTAAAATCTTACCTCAATGGCCTGCAAACACCACCGATGTAGAGAGAGAAAGATGAAATTAACGATGGTGCTGCAAGCTCGTGGAATTTTTTTACAATTGTTTCACAATTTTTTTTATCGGAAAAAAGAAAAATTAAAATTAGAAGTAGTTTATGGAGTTGAAAATGGGAGGGTTGGTGGCCGTTGGAAAGGCCACTGTAATGTAAGGAGGTGTTTTCTCTCTCTAAAAGTACATTAATGGAGGGTACATCAATGGAGGTTTTGTCTTTCTAAAATTGTGCTGGGTTTTCATTTTGGGGGATTTTCTCTCTCTAGACGCACACCTCTGGAAATTGACCGGGTGTGCGAAAGCGGTAGACGTGGGGAGCCGCTAAACTATGCCGTGTATGATTAAGTTTACAGACCCGCATCCGGCGGACCTATCAACCAACTACTATATAGCAATATGCCATGACATATCCCCAAAAAAAAAAATTTGCAATTTCATAATTATTGAATTATGAAAAATCAACATATCTCTTCAAAATAAATACACCATTTATTAATTAAAAAAATATATTTTCACTACATATTATTAGTATTTGATGGTATTAATTCAAAATCACACAATTAACATTTAAATTATAGACTTTACATGCAATTAAATATGAGACATTATTCGTGTACCCTCGTGTGTCATGCTTATAAATAAGAATCTATATAAGAGAATGGGTGTCACTTAAACTTTCATTGGTGAAAATAAAATTAATTTCGATAATTGTATAAAATTCGTGGATTAGCCGTAGATATATTTATAGTGGAAGGAATGTTACACCAGCAAAAGTAAAGTTTGTACGACAATCGTAAAAAGTTTTACTTTGCACAATAACTAATTAAATTTTTGCGATTGATAATGAAAAAATTGACATTCTAACCCTTAGATATTAGAAATGAGCGGAAGAGATTTATTAGTTATTTAAGTCTTAACAATCAATTTCAACA
>JAUMHB010022288.1:0-25728 GCA_032359685.1 Pittosporum tobira
ATTCTTTGTAAGAGATCTTAGGTTCGAGTCTTCCTTATGCAATGTGTAGAGATATTTTCTCCCTTAATTATTAAACCCAATTTCCTGCAACAAAGCATGATCAATGAAATCAAAAAGACTTTCTAAATGTACCCAAAAAAAAAAAAAAAAAGACTTTCTAAGAAAGGTTGACTCTTGTGGGATTCAACATGGTTTGTTGGAGTAGTAAGAAACAGTCTAGTGCTAAAAAGGGCGAATAGCAATCGATGGAGTTCTTGTTTTCCCTTACAATATATGATTTCCTACCCTTTATTATGAGCCTAAGGGTGTAGATATCTGGTGAGATTTCTGACTCATTATTATTAATGAATTATGATGTTTCTTGTTGAACATTGGTTGATTTCAGATTGATATCTTTGTAAACATGATAGAATTATTGACATCACACACTTAAAAAAAGGTAGGTGGCTATTGAAAATTGATTTTTCCTAGTTGTTTGGCCCTGCCAATCCCATTCCCATCTATGAGACGAGTTGAGGACAAATGATTTTTTTCCCTTGACATGTGAAATAAGTGTGTTTTTGTATAGGATGGAAAAGAAAGGAAAGAGCAAAAAAGTTAAAAGTTTTCAATCAAAATTATTTGTCTGTGAGTTTCTGGTAGACGAGAAAAAAGAAAAGCGAACAACTGAAACTTTCATAATCCCCATATAACCCTAATTTTTGTACTACATCAAGTTCTTCTTCCTTGGTGTGCATACCACAAATTACCATACCGAAGCCACAGTTGGACAACATCAGTTTCTCTTTACAATATAAGCCCACTTGATTGGATATCATCAATTGAAAAGATATACATGCTTTCATGCTCATAACTCACAGAAAGGAGAAATAAATTCATGCAATTGAAGGACATAGCTAGTTTACAAAACCCACAAGGACAGAGCTTGAAAGGATGATATGATAATTATGGAGAGAATAATAAAAAATATTTTATTAATTATGAATGAATATATATGAATGTGTAAATAACAATTACATGAGAGACCTTATATAGATTTAACATAATAAGTAACCTAATTCTAATCCAATTTGGAATCTAAGAAACATATTACCATAAGAAATCTATTACCATAATAATACTAATATTAATATAATTAATATTATATACTCTAATAATAATAATATATTTAACAAAGAAAAATAATAATAATAATAATAATAATAATAATAATAATAATAATAAAACTAATTATAAAGGTTGTAATAGTAATGTAGTATCTTTTCTTTGATTTGATTTGAACTCACAAGTACAATAAAAGAAATTTATTATTTATTATTGTTTATTTTTAATTAGTGACTATGTGTTCACCAAGCAATACGATTAATACATATCATAATTAAAAATTTTATACCTTTATAATAATACGTGGGAGCAAAGTAGATATATCATTTTGTATCTTGTTAGATTAATATTTTAAACAAGACGACTTTATTTAACTATTTTAATTTTATTTTTATTTATGCAAAATGACGTTACTTTGTCTTATAATATAATGTAATTTTTACATTAATATATCTACATTTTCCTAATAATACATATCAGAATAACCAATTCACCGTAAAGAAACAAACAAATATTACAAAGGACAAATAAACTCACACTTAGCATAAAAATCGAACATGTTTTTTATAGTCACACGACGACTCGTTCTTAATCAATTAGCCAAAACGTTATTGGTGATTTCCTTTTATTTACTACATTTTTATTTGAAAAGTGTTTATGTATTGTCTAAGTTAGAAGCTCTTGGACAAACATAATAACACACCCGTAATTACATTCAACTGAAACGGTTTTTATTTATTTATTTATTTATTTATTATTGTATCAGCCAAAATAGAATCCGATGATGCCTTATTTTTCCTACTATTTTGAGTACTATTTTTTACGCGTAACGTTTGCCACTCAAACTCTTCAAATATGAGTGTGAACATATTTTTGCTAATTAAATTTAAAAATATTTTGAGTACTATTTTCCAGCCCCAGCTCATGTTTGACAAAATAATACCATTATTGTACGGTTTACATTTCTACTATCAAATTTACAAAAAGGTTCACCAATATTCTAAAACTTAAAATAATTATTTTTAAACTCTAATCAAATTGATTATAATTTATTTTTAAAAATTAAGTACTTTTAAAATTAATTAATTTTTTTTTTATAAATAAAAGTATAATAATATTATCAACATATTTTAAAAAATTAATCAATGAATACTTTTTTTTTAATTCAAAAAAATTTAATTAACAAATAAATTTTAAAATAAATTGTGCCAAATAATTCATATATGTGGCCTGTGTGACATACCTTATTTTAAAATAACTTAAAACTTATTTTATAATTAAAATAAATTATGAAAAAAAATATTTAGTAATCAATTTTTTCAAATAAATTGACAGTATAAATTATACTTAATCTATAATTTTTTTTAAATTAATAAAAATAATTAATTTTTAAAAATAAATTATAATTAATTTCAATAAATTAAAACAAAAAAATAGTTAATATTTGTCAAAATCTGTATAATACTTTCTGCCAACTGTCAAATCTGTATAATACTTTCTGCCAACTGTACACTGTAGTAGACAGAGCGAGGTACATAAAACGGGAAACACACCCACAAAACCATTTCTAGTACACACGGAGAAACATAAAATGCCCATTTCTTCATCATTCTCCAACCCCCCAAAACCCAAATTTCAACAATCCACTAAAACCCATTTTCAATTTTTATTTATCAAATCAGTGATGATTTGAAGAAATCAAATGGGTCCAAATCAATCTCTGTCTCTCTTCTTTCTCTCTTTAATTTTCTTGACCATTCTTGAATCTTCTTGTTCTTTGGACAACACAAAGTTGATCTACAAAGGCTGTGCAAACCAGAATTTCCAAGACCCATCTGAAATTTACTCACAAAACCTAAAAACCCTTTTCAGCAGACTGATTTCCCAATCATCCACCACCAAATTCTTCAATACGACAACCGGTGACTCCCAATCCGCCATTAATGGCCTCTTTCAGTGCAGAGGTGACCTCTCAAACTCTGATTGCAGCAATTGCGTGAGCAGTATTCCCCAGTTGTTCAATAAACTGTGTGGGCCCACCATAGCAGGAAGGGTTCAACTGGCTGGGTGTTATTTGAGGTACGAGGTGGCTGGGTTTAAAGATGTCGGAGCAAATGAGTTGCTTTACAAGGTGTGCGGGTCGACTCGACCGAGTGGAGGGTTTGCGGACAGGCTCGACTCGGCTCTTGGGGAGATTGAGAAGGGTGTGGTGGGTGGAAACGGGTTTTATGCGGGTGGGTATGAGTCGGTTTATGTGTTGGGTCAGTGTGAGGGTGATTTGAGTAGTGGAGATTGTGTGGATTGTGTGAAGACTGCTGAAGGGAAAGCTAAAAGTGAATGCGGTGACTCTATTTCGGGACAGATTTATCTTCAGCAGTGCTATGTCACCTATACTTATTACCCAAGTGGAGTGCCTAGGACATTGCCACCATCAGGTAATTTCTTTATTTTGCGAGTTCTTTTTCACAATGTTCTAAAATTTGAACTGGGCGTTTGAGTACTTTTGAACGAAATCTTAACGAGCTGGTTTATTTTCGAGTAGTATGTTCCGACAAAATTTTGAAACATAAAACGAAAATTGTTTATAGAAACTGGGTAATGAATCAACAATGTGTGGGAATTAAGAGTTGGGTCTTTGTCTAGTGGATAAAAATAATACCATTAACTATAAGTTTTTATTTCATGTTTAATTTAATAGTGGTGACGTGCTAATGTAATTGTTATAGTGGGACATTGTGTCATTTATCGGACTCTTTTAAGTCCAAAAGAGGGATTGGTATGTATTTGTATCTGAATTCATAGTTAACTTGATTCTATACGTAATTTTTGCGGGTGTTTATTGTTGTAGAAATGGGGACAGGGGAAGGGAAAGGTATGGGGAAAAATACACAAAAGACAGTGGCTATTATAGTTGGAGCATTAGTGGGTTCGGGTCTTTTCCTCGCTTGCTTGCTGGTTCTTAAATCAGCTTTTAAGAAGAAACGTGAGCCTAAGTACTATGGAGGTTGACTCAGAGGTTAGTACTCCTTTAATTTCCCTGCCTATCAATATTTTGTGGTGATTTCCTCTGTTTCTTAAGCAACTACTCCCTCCGTCCCAATACTTCCTTTTCTGGGACGTCCTTCAATTTTTTTTATTTTAGAAAAGTTTAATAAAGTAAATTATATAGCTTACCCCTAACTTTATCAATATGACCCACTCTTTCGATCACTACCCAACGTAATAGTCTACCAATTCAGTCAATACTCCATCATATAAAACTAAAATACTATACGGGCAATTTGAACAAAACTTTCATAATCAAACACATTCCGCAAGATCCGTGAAAAGTTAGACGGTACGATTAATCTAGGACAGAGGGAGTACATCAATGTAAAAAGTTTTATTTTTGGATTTTGTTTTAACAAATTGCATTTGATTTGATGTAGGAATCTGAGGAATGTGCAAACTTTGAGAGTTTACATTGAGGGGTAAAATGGTAAAGAAATGATGGCTCAGTATAGAAGAGTTGATGCTTTTTCTTCATGTGCAAGTTTCTTTTATTTTAATATCTTCTTTTGTTATATATAGCAGTATTTTTTACATTAAAAATCTCTTTTATAGGTAAAGGTCGTCTGTTGCTTTGTGTATGAAACTGGATGTACATTCACAAATGGAAGGGAAGTTATATATATATATATATAATATACTCCTAGTATGAATGAATATGGGCAGTTGATTTATTATATTAAAGTTGATAATTATTTCACCTTACTGATGTGCTGAGGAATTGATTTCATTGTCTTATACTCCTTGTTGTCGAGAGAATGAAAGGAGAGAACAAGACTGGTATCAGCCACCACGTATATAGAGTTTCTAGATTTGTACGAGAGATTGAGGGGGGCCTCTTTTTTCCTTTCGCATTGGGTCCCCTACCATCCATTAATTAGTCCATCTGCGCTTGATTTTTAGGTTAAATGCGAGTTTATTATTCTTCTTGGTTTAAGTGGCTTTATTTGTCATTTCGTGTTTGTTTTAGAGAATTGACAAGTAAATTTATAGAGCTTCAAATGTGGTATTTACGGGTAAAAAATTAATCAATTTCTTTGTTTTACTGATATAATATAATTTGTATTGAGATTATTCAATATAATTTTTATCGATTGTACTGTTGAGTGGATGCATGATCACTCCGTTTAAATAAATAAATAAGTTTATCTCCCTTGTCCTCCAAAGGTTTGTTTAATCAGTGCAATGGCAATGAAGTGGGAAGCGCACCTATTAGTGAGATGCTTAGCATGCATGCAAGCATAAATAATGGTAGTTAATTAAAAGCTTAATCAGAAAAACTTTCTGATAGTGCCTGCATTTCAATTCCAATAATTGGGTCACCGGATTTTTCCTTCGTATTAAACAAGATACGGGCCCATTCATGTTGGCTTATTTATTTGGATTTCCTAGTTGCAAGATGTATTATTTACTCCTATTTTGAGATTATTCATTTTTTCATTTTTTTGGGGAAACAGATTTATACATTCTTTGTTTTCACATTAGAGTTTCATTTTAATTGATAAAATATAAAATAATATAACATCATTAAATTAATTATGTGACCGCTTCTAATTTGAATTCTCACTTAAATTTGATTAGTATCCTATTAGAACTGGAACTGTCTAGATGTTACATTTTTATTCTATCACCAAAATTTGTCTTCCAATATTTAGAACACTAATCATAATATTAGATTCCTCAATAGTTAAGGAATGAATTTTAATCTTATTGTCCTTTTCAAAAACACCGAATGATTTGGGGTTTCCCTTACAAGTTTCGGCAACTTTTGCTTTCTTAACGAAAGCAGATGTCCTTTGTTTTACTTCGTTTGGTTGTGTAAGGATTTTTCTCCTTTTCCTCCTGGTACATCTTTTACGTAATTTTATATAATATATTAAATTTTTTTTTTAAAATCTTAATATACCTGTTTGTAATGATCTAAATATATATTATTAGACGATTTATAATATAGACATCACATAACAAATTAAAATTAGTAATAATATTTTCACTGTCAAATATTGTAAGATATTTAGACCATTAAAAGTTTGATAAAAACGCATACGGTCATCAAATTATGAAAGAATATCAAATTATTTTTATTTTTTGAGTAATGATACAAATTAACATTAAAAATTAAATAATAAGTTTTGATTTAGAATATAATATCAATTATCAAGAATTGTGTATTAGATGAAATAAAATAATATATTTCTGATTTATTGCATAAAATTATATCAAAAATATAATGAAGGAGAGCCAAATCTTCTGCCTAACTAGGACCTTACTTGGCATTTTAGACAATGGCGGCGTGTCTGGCCTTTTCCCCCCCTTTTTTTTGGGGGGGGGGGGGGGTTTGTGTGTGTGTGTGTGTGTGTGTGTGTGTTTTTTACTTTAATTGTAAGAACTTGCCGTATATATTAACAAAAGACCATCCATGATGAATCACCCATGCACAAAAAAAGCATGCAGCGCTGTCATAGCTTTTTTGTCTGTAGTGGTGTGGCGGCCAAGATTACAAATAGAATCCTCACTAAAAATTCTAGATTTTACGTAGATAAGTGCGTGTGGATAGAGATCCACGACTGTAACGATACCCAAGTTGCATGATTGGTTTCGGTCCTAACAGGTTTGATGATCTTCCATTCTTAACTGTGTTGTTATCAAAGATGAATAAACTTGTCCACAACAAGACTAGATGAACCATTATAAATTTTAAAATGTTAATTTTTAAACATTTAATCTTAATTAATAATTTCAGTTTTTTATGAATGTCATGCCAATAATACCATTGTCAACATGTCACTTATAATTGGAAAATCGATTTTAGGGTGCAAAAATGAAGCATTTTTGAAATTATAAGTAGCGGAATGAAATTTTTTAAAATCTAGAGTGTCATCTGAAAATGTTTTCAGGCAAAAAATATAGGGGTGCAAAATTTACCTTTTATGAAAATGGATGGTCAACAAACGACATAAAATTTTGATCCATTAACAACGTTGACATAAGCGATAGTACAATCACGACACATCACTCAAATAATAATCGACCTATTCAAAATAGATGTTATGCATACAGACACACCGTTAATGTTGCGTTGGTTGTCGATTACACAAGTAATAAAAAATGAATGAAATTTATATTGAAAAAAAGTAACAAAACATCGTCGTTTTATCTATTTTGTTTTCTTATGTTGTAAAACAATGTCGTTTTTTTATATGCTTTGCATTGTGATATATCTTGCATGACACATAACATTCATTTGCCTTTTTCTTTTTAAAAAGTATTAATTACAAAAAATAATTTTTTTAAAACTTAAATAAGTTCATGTTAATTGAAATTTAAAAATACTCAAAATTAACATTCAACCATTACTAATACTTTTATATTTTGATACGAGATAATATCATGTTGTTGGAGTAAAGATGAAAGTTTAGTGACGGATAGTTTTTGCCATTATTTTGAAAATGACAGTATCTGAGTCATTACAGACCGAGGGCTAGGATCAGTGTTCCTGAAAACTACCCATTTCAACTTTTAAAGAATTTCTACCAAAAAAATAAAACTTTACTTTAACAAGCATATCACCCGCATAAGTTAAAAATGTTGTTGTAATAAAATATTAGTAATCAACATACTTAAATTACCGTAATGACATTTTATAAACTTCATATCACTTTATAATTTATAATTAAAAAAATATTTCAAAATTTTGGGGCAGACTAAAAAAAAAAATTAACCATCTTGAAAAGGAGATATAGTCGGGATGAACAGGATATGAGGTGGCTCAGCTTCTTCTTGAATAGACAGAAAATACTGCAACATTCACAATGTCCAGGCACACCTTTTAAATAACAACTCTATCATACTAACTATAAGGACCGTAATAACCTATAGATATTCCACTTTGCGCACTGGATGTAAGAAAATATTCCAACTTCCTCACAGATGGCTCCTATATTTTGGGAACAAGTTTATACTCTTTTATTCCTGAAAAGAGGGTCATATATTCTTGCTTCTTTTGTTGACTTCTCTTTCCAAATGAGATACTACGTATTATATATATAGATTCTTTCATATTCGAGAAAAGGTCCATTTAACAGATGGGAATTTTCGTTTAGGACGAAGGGAGTATGTAACTTCTTCAAGTTAATTTGGTAAATTTCCAGTGGCCGAAGAGGAACTTGTTTAGAAATATGTGATGGAGATCGTTCCAAATTAGGGTTAGGGTTTTCACCCTGGCCCTAATAAGGGTAAACGTAGTATTTCACGTGGCAATCCGTACGGTCGGCCACTCTCGAGAATCGGCGACCCACTTCACCCAAAAAAAGATCGAGTTCGACCGGCACCCGGAAGGATCAAGCTCAGCTCTCAGCTCCCAGAAGAAGCTAGCACCACCTCTGGCCGGTCGGACCAACACCGTTGAGGACTTTCAGACTATGCACCTTGGGCCCGGGCCCTCCCAGTTAGCAGACTCAATCCACCCCAGCGATTGGGCCTGACGCAGTTTGGATTCGAATCCAGTGGCCCAAAGACCATAAAACAAGTTCCAAGACACGTCTAATCGGCTGCCTAACATCTGCAGCCCTGTCAACTCAAAAGAGGCGCGCCATACCTGCTGTCAACTCAAAACAGGAGCACCATGTCTACTTTATCGGGCTGCGGGTCAAGGCAAATTCTATATATACCGCCTCATTTGCACAAGTAGGGGATCCGAAAAATTCAACAAAAGAGCCCAAACTCTGCAAAAATACAAACTCACCGGTAAACCCCACTCTCTCTTACTTAATACTTAGATTACCACCTTAATCCCACCTAACTTAATCATCGGAGAGGGGAATGAGTGAATAAACCTCCTGTATTGCCCGTATTTAAGGTGAACCTACTATTGCCGACGTATGCCCAGCTGAAACTGAAATTTGGACATGGTCAACGGTCGTTGGTCCTAACAATTGGCGCTAGAAGGAGGGCCAATCTCTATCCTACACGACCGAACCTCCACACAACCTTTTCAGCACACATGTCTGCCCACCAGAGTAGCGCAAACCCCACACCCGACCCCCAAGGTATGCAGGGTGCCAAAAGAATGCGTACAATGATTCCTGAGCCCCTGGACAGGCGGTTCAATGATGTTCTAGTCAACTCCGGGGACAACATCCCTGAGGCAACCCTGGTCGGCTCCCAACACCTCTCCTGAACTCAAAGGAGGCCCGAGCGGAGACGCTCGAGGGAAGTCGAAGGGCACTAAGATGCTCGTGATCTCCTCTTGTCCCGTGAGAGCGAGAGACTTGTAAAGCTGCTCCAAGATCAGCACAACATCGCTTTTGAAATCGAGAAGCTAAAAGACAAACATACCATGGAGGATGTAGGTCTCTTCAAACCGGCGGCCAACATGAACGCCCCGCTCTCCTACACAAAACTACTCCCGGACGGCCAAGTCTCGATACCGATCGCCACAACGCTCACACTGAAACAGGCAGGCCTGCTCTGGGTTGCCTGAATAGCCCGAGCGCAGGGAGCTAGAGGAATACAAAAGGAAGATGGAATCCATCGAAAAAAGACTAGTTGATCGGAGTCTCATGCCGAAGCAGCAGGTGTCTACCTACCCTTTCAAAAGGGAGATTGAGGAAAGGGCGAAAAGAGTCCACCTTGGACTCCCCCCTAACCTACTTATATATGATGGTCTCACAGACCCGTTTGACCACATAACTAATTACGAGGCCAAAATGAGAGTTTATGGGCACATGTCTCCCAACCTCTGCACCATGTTCATCACCACCCTGACGGGAGGGGCGGTACAATTCATCAAACACCTGTCATATTGAACCATTAGCAACTTTGAGAAACTGAAAGAAAAGTTCGAAGAACGGTTTAATGGCAGTGTCTATGAGCCCCTAAGCACACCAACCCTTGCGAGAGTAATCCAACGGGACAATGAGCTGCTCAAAGAGTTCATTGCTCATTTCAGGGGCACCATGACCCAGGTTGCCCAGCTAGACCGGAAGTAGGCTGAGATGTTCCTAAGAGCCGGGTTCCACCGACAAAGGTCCCGTGCCCTTCTGACGGACTTGATAAGAACACCCCTCTACGATATCCTGCGCCGGGAGGATGTGCACATCAGGAGCGAGAATAAGCTTGGTGACTACAACCCATATCATGTAGCCCACTCCAACTCAAAGCCATCGCCGGCGGCATCGAGCTCACCGGAAAATCGATTCTTGCACAAAATGGCCATAAAAATTCGATTAAAAGGCTACCAAAACAATCCTTAGGACTACAGGAAGTTTATAAACACCTTAATCGAACAAAACAAGCTCAAAAGTATAAAGAAAGATCGAATCTTTGTTCAAGAATGTCCGGGTTCAAGCCCTACTGTAACTTGAACCGGCTCGGATCTTGACCAAAATCATAAATTGAAAGCTTGAAATCAATCTACTCCACTCCTAGATGCTTCATAAGCTACCAATTTGATCAAAACAATAACAAAACTGAGGCTTTGAATCCGGTTGAATTGATAAAAAATGCAGCTTTCTTTTTGTTAGGTTGAATTGTTACCTAGTGTTCAATTATTTGGTGATTTAAGGACGATTTGCAACGTCCATTAACGTTCAACGATGCAAGAAAATGATTTGTCACAGATTTGGCAAAATGCAGAAGTTGTAGCAAACTTCAGGGAAAAAGGAAAAAGTGAGAAAAAGGAAAGAGGGAGAAGAAAAAAAGAAAAAGAAAAAGAAAAAGGGGGAAAGTGGGATGAGACAAAGTCGTTTTGGCACGCTGTGAATCCAACAACACTATTCGTTTTTCCATACGACGCTCTAATCAAAAAGTCAACTATGAGCTATGTCAAATTAAAAATCCGACGGCAGTTCAGTTCACTATTTTTCTGCCCTAATTCCATATTTTTGGTCGTTTTATGATTTTAAGTATTTTTAACTTTCAGGTCAAAATGATCAAAATGCCTCTGGACATAATTTTATCAAAATGACCAAAATGCCATCGGTCATATCTTTTGTCAAAATAACTAATATATCCTCGAACATAACAATTGTCAAAATGACTAAAATGCTCTTGAGCACAACTTTTGTCAAAATGACCAAAAGTTAAAAATACTGGACATCATAAGAGGAAAATTTATATTATTAATTGTTAATAAAAATTCGGGTTCTCACATTCCGAAACAAGCAGTTGCAGTTAGATGTTTGACACCTTTTCTTACTCATAATCCATTTTTCTAATCAATCAAGTAATGGGTACATCACCTCAAATTTTCAGACCTTCAATGGTTTTGTGTTAAAAAAGACCACTGAGTTGCAGCCAACAGTGCAAGACATTACCAGTTTCACAAGCTACTTAATACCTATCATCTAATACAACAGTGCAACTACATTCTTCTAATGGGATATATTTTCCCCTCTGCCTTTGTAGCCAAGACACTACCAGTTTCACAAGCTAATAATTATATAAATTTTACTGAAACATTCCCCTCATGGTTGTGAAGCTTATAACGCCAATATCGAACTTTACCCTATTAATTAAGTGTTCTCCGATAACCATGATAATAAAATATGTTATAAACTAAATATTCCCTTCGTCCCAAAACACAAAAAGAGAACATTTTTTTAAACCATATAAACTAAATACTTAAGACATGTGCTTTTGCTTACTCATGCCTTATAAATACAAATTCACTATATTGTCTTTTACATACAGTCACACAAATGAGGCAGCACTGTAAATAGCCAGAGAATAACCATATATTCTTCAAAATAAAAGATGGTGACTACAAAGAAAGCCAATTTAGCTTATCAATAAACTTGTGAGAAAGCACCAAACTTGCAAAGAATTTTACTCAGTATTTGATACATGTGACAACAAAAATTAAAAAAGATGAAATTTTTTCATTAACTTTTAGTTCATCTCAACATATACTGAAACCCATAGGGTTATTAAAACTAAATGGGCGGATTTGCCCAAAGATTTATCTCATAACAAATAGAAAACCATAGAACAACAGAGATAGATGGAGACAAATGAGATGAGTACAATGAGGATCAGAACTGGACAAGTCCAGTTGAAATGCCAGTCAGGAAGGCTCTCGGAAGGTTAAGAAGGACAGGGTTTCAAACCTCTCTTCCCTTTGCTTTCAATCTGTCTTGTGCCACTCCATCTTTCACTCAAGTCATTCTTTGAACTTACTTAATAGAGGTGACCTTCACTCTTCTTCTTGCTTCCTAACCCTAAAAGCTCAATCCTTTTGGTGTTGCTCCACGATTTGAAAGTGGAACTAAGAGATAAATAAGCGGGCTGGCTGATCCGACCTACGCGCGTCTGCCTTCCTTCAGTCACTACGAGAGCCTCAATCGTTGGATTTGACCATCAGAGAGCTTCGATGGCAAGCCCTCAGTTATGTACCGACCAGAACAAAGTTCTCTAGAGTGAGACAGAAGCATTGAAGTGAGAGAAAGATATGTCTGAATAACAAAAATAATTGAGATTAGATATATATTTAATTCCAACTAATACTCTGCGATGGGCTGGATCATTGCACATGTAGGAGGCCTGTCGTTCTTTTCTCTTCTAAGCCCGGAAAATTTTGCCGCCTTTCTAATTGTTGATTTACGATGGGCCACGTACACGTGTGCGATAGGCATGTCCACTAATGAGAAACCAGCGATGGCCCAATTCAGCGACTGAATGTTGCTCGCTATTTCCACCAGTTCGCGAGAAAATCACTTCCTCGTTCAAAAGCTGGTCGCCCTTTCCGCGAACTCTAGTAGTGGATCATTTCCGAAAAGAATAGGTTGCTGAAGATTTGTTAACTTTCTGACTTCTGGTGTTATGCTATCATTGAACGAATTATAGCTCAAGTCCAAGACATTGAGGTTATAGAGATTATGAATGGTAGATGGTATAGGACCCCAGAGCTCGTTAGACTGGATATTGCTATTTTGGCAAAGTCGCAGTTAATGCTAATCCAGTTAGTACAAAGGTTTTTGAGGTTGGCGAGGGTCCATGAAAAAGAGAGCGAACCAGATGGTGATAAGTTATTCGTCCTTTTGAGAAGAGCTTCTGCTTCTATTGTTCTTCTTACTGAAGAAGATGATGATGATGATGATGATGATGATGATGATGATGATGATGATGGAAGTAAAGTGAGAAAAAGAACGGGAATTATAAGTACAACGTAAGGCTTCTGAAATGATCCCATATCTGTGCACATACATGCATGCTCCAATGGCTGGTTTCGTTTAAGTTTCCATGCTGGGTACCATGTTATATACACACTAGTTTCCCCAACAGGTTATTTTTTTTCTTTACTTCATTGATGATATAAGCATGTTGGATCCAAGCCCAAAATAAACTAGGGTGGAGGTGACTTTTTAAACGTAATTAGAGCACAACATATCCGCCAAGCACTCATACCAACGAATAAGCCAAAGCACACCAGGCCGGTCGGAATGATAATGGGCCATGGGCCTGGGATGGCTACATTAAATACATTAAGCGTGAATCCACAAGAAGCTTGGATCAGGGTACAGACATGAAAAAGCTGTCATTTAAAATAGGTTTAATTACTTTTTTGATTCCTTTTAAAGATTTCTTAAGAATATTATAATTACATAATATAATGAATTTAGTCAAGATATGCTGCTCCTCATGTCAAACGTGTTTAAAGTAGAAATTAAAAATGATAGTCTTGCCCCAGATCGTGTTGCAGCACTCCTGGTGGAAACAACTTTAAAACGTTCAGTTGCATAGGATATTTTGGTAACCAAAAAAATAAAAATAAAAAGTAGTATTCTATAGAGATATTTTACTAGGTATTTAAAATTAAAATCCTTACCATTTTTGTCAAAAAAGGGCCTCGATAGAGAAATCTTAGGGTTCCATTTCGTAATATTTCGTGGCTTGTCCTGAACATCGTTAAAGGAAGCTGGAGCTGTGACCACAACCTTGTTCATAATCTTTCTACATAACTGTTTTCTAGTGAACTTAAATAAATATGGATCACACCGATGTTCTAGTAGTGGTATGGCCTCTTCCCTTACAAGGTATGAAATTCATGTCTATCTCCTTTTTCAAAAAACCTTAATACTTGAAAGTACCAAAATAAATAAATAAATAAATAATGAACTTTCTTTACAAGGCAAATTTGCCCAAGATTCTCAATTCACACAGCACCAAGATATGGGTATCTGGGTTAATTAACAAACAAGCACATAGACGATTTAGACCAAATTAATGTTGACATAAATATTATTCCATCCATTCCAATATTAGAGGTATTTTTAGAAAATTAAAGATTTTTGCGAATGTGTTGTCTTTTAGAAATCACAAAAGGAAGATATTCTTAAAAATTAGAACATATTGTTTTTAGAGACGATGTAAAATTTTATCAATATTTATAAAGAAAATATAAATAAGAAGTTTCTTGGTCTTCTATTGTACTAAAAAGAAATAATTATCTCTAATTTTAGAATATATGTATCATGATTTACATATGTTATATGATATCCTAATTTCTCTTTAGCCCTAGTTGCATTAAGTACTATTATTATGAGCAATATAAATAGCTTTAGGTGAGTTCGTGACTTAACAATAACGATTAGCATTAAATTATAGTAATGATTCAAGAACATATTTAACTGATACGATAATTAAGGGACACTAAGACATACATATAAGAGAAATAAAACATCAGAGTTACCACCATTCCTTTTTGTTAATTTCTTCCAACTCGATCTGCTTTTCTTTAACATTCAATCTTCATCAACGATTCTCACTAACCATTTAGGTTTTCCAATTAAGAACAAAAGGTATCCCACAACCAATCCTATTATCAATCCACATCCATATCCCATTAAGATCGCTTTCCAATCTAGCCTATTCTCATCATCATCATCTTGATCTTTATCCTGTGGTGCCTCATCACGTCCACATTTCTTTGTCAGTGAAAATCCACACAAGGCTGAGTTACCGAGGTATGAACTATCTCCAAAAGTGTCAAGTTGTGTGCCTCGAGGAACTTCTCCAGCAAGATGGTTTTCTGAAAGGTTCAAGGATGCAAGAAATGTGAGACTTTTCAACTGCCAAGGAATCTTCCCTGTCAATTGGTTTGACGAAAGATCTAAAGATTCAAGCGCTGTTATATTTCCCAACAAAGTTGGTATATGGCCCGTAAGGAGGTTATGAGATAGATTGAGATATCGAAGTGAATTAAGCTTCCCAATGATAAATGGAATCTCTCCTTGGAATTTGTTGCCTGACAAATCAATGATTGTGTATATATTAAGGGTGTAGTTTACTTCAATCTCCCTTCCTTTCACAATTAGCGTGACAGAAGCTTGACAATATGAAAAATCATCTCTCTCCATTGAGTATTTCAAATTCAAGGTTTGTTCATCCAAATTTTTCATAGATTTTAAATTCTTGAAAAACTTGGCTGGCAAAAGGCCAGTGAACTTGTTGCGAGAGAGATCAATGACTCGCAACTTGGGAAAAGAAAGTTTTTTCTTGATAGTACCCATAAGCGTGCCATGAAGTCTATTAGATTGCAAGACAAGGACTTTTAACTCTGGGAGCGTTTCTAGCCAGTAAGGAAATGTATCGTTAATCTTGTTGTTTCCAAGATCAAGAACTTGTAACTTCCTGCAGTTGACCAGACTTTTGGGCACCAACCCCTCCAATTGATTGCCATTCAAGTTAAAATTCCTCATTTGACTATCCTTGGCAAAGGTTCCTGGTATTACACCAGAAAACCGATTCCAGTGAAGATCCAACACTGAGAGGTGTCCATAATTTCCCAAACATTGTGGAATCTCACCTTCCAGGAGATTATGAGAAAGATCAAGAATTTCTAGGCGACTAGTAGAAAGGGCATGGGAAGTCGCATTGCAAATAGATGTGGGTATTGGGCCTGAGAGCTGATTATGCGACAAGAAAATGTAACTTCCTGAGAAATAAATGCCTGCAAAATATTTAGCTGAAAAAATTGTTTGAGGCAACTCTCCTTTCAATTGGTTACCGCTGAGGCCCAAGGACAAAAGTGTTAAATTTCCAAACTCAGCTGGTATTGGACCAAAAAGTTGGTTTTCTGAAAGTTGCAAGTACAATAAACTTTCCAACTTTCCTAGATCTGTCGGGATTCGACCGGAAAGTTGGTTTTTTGAAAGCTTTAGTAGCTGTAAAGTTGTCAAATTCCCCATCTCTGCCGGGATTGGGCCTGAGAGCTGATTATCATTAAGAAAAAGATTACAAAGGCTTGTCAACATACCAATTTCAGGAGGAATAAGTCCAGTGAAGCGATTTATTTGAAGTTCCATTAATGACAAGCTGGTCATGTTGAATAAATATGGTGAGAGCTCACCAGAGAGAGAATTGTTGGATATACGAAGATCAAATAAATTGGTCAGATTGGACAGTGATACAGGCAAGGGCCCTGTAAGTGAATTTCCATCTAGAAACATGTAGAGGAGCTCGGTGCACAACCCAAGCTCGGAAGGAATAGTAGAATTCAAATGATTCGTTCCCAGATTGAGATAGAAAAGCTCCCTGAGTTGACCAATAGAGGAAGGAATACATCCTCCGAATGAATTTTTAGCCAAATCAATGTACTTAAGATGAGGAAGGAAACCTATCTCCTTGGGAATTGGACCTGAAAATTTATTTGATGTAAGAACAAGTTGTTGTAGCTTGGAAAGCTTGGATATGCTGGTTGATAACGGTCCTTGAAATAAATTAAAATTAAGAAAAAAGTTCTCAAGATCACCCAAATTGGTAAATAGAGATTCAGGTATTGGGCTAGTAAAGTTGTTTATGCTCAAATCAAGGAAACTTAGGTTCCTACAGTTGGTTATGAAATCTGGAAACTCCGAGGTAAATTGATTTTCATACAGGAGTAGATCTGTCAACAAAGGCATAGCAGAGAAGTTGAACCAGTTTGGGTTGTCCAACTTGTTTGATCCCAGATCCAATTTTGTTAACCTCTGAAGATGGGAGAGTTGATATGGAATGGAACCACTGAGGTCGTTTCCCGAAAGATCAAGTTTTTGAAGCTTTGTTAACTTTCCGACTTCTGGTGGTATGCTACCATTGAAGAAATTGTAGCTCAAGTCCAAGAAATTGAGGCTAGAGAGATTACGAATGGTAGTTGGTATGGGACCCCAGAGCACATTAGAGCGGACTTCGAAAGTAACAAGATTTAGGAATGAGGCGAAACTAAAGTGGGCAAGTGTTCCGGTGAGTTCTAGACTCACCAGATTAATATCGGAGACTGCTGTTCCGGCAGAGTTGCAGTTAATGCCGGTCCAATTAGTACAAAGGTTTTCGAGGTTGGCGAGACTCCATGAAAATGAAAGCGAACCAGGTTGAGATAAGCTGTTCATCCATTTGAGAAGAGCTTTTGCTTCTATTGTTCTTCTTAACGAAGATGATGATGGTGATGGAAGTAAAGTGAGAAAAAGAAAGAGAATTATTAGCACATGACAAGGCTTCTGAAATGATCCCATCTCTGTGCACATGCATGCATGCTTTAATGGTGGTTTTTTTTTAAAGTTTCCTGAGTGCCGTTTATATATACACTAGTTTTCCCAACATACGTGTGTGTGTGTACATGATATTCATTTTCATTCCGTAGTTAGATTTTTAGTCTTTTCCAGATTATTAGTCCCCTCAGATACGTTAAGGTTTGCTGAGCAGAAATCCTTGTGATCTAACTCTCACACTTTCATTTTAAAACTCTTAAACGTCTCTTAGAGTTTGATATTAGTTTCCTTATTGATTTCAAATAACTTTCAAGTCATTATTTTTATTTAATTAATTTTAATAATTTCTACTAAATAGGAAGATATGTATTACATGGTAGTAATATATGAGATGTAACTAAAGATGTCACAGAGAGTGACAAAAGATTTAGACTCATATATTGTTTCTACACTTGGACATAATTTATGTATTGTTGGGACCAATTCGACTGTTAACCAAATGTAAACTTCACTTCCAGCTAGGGACACATCGGTAAAAGTAGGTTTACCTGAAACACGAGCAGCACGAGAGGTTTGTTTACTCGTTTCTCTCTCCGATGCTTAAGTTAGTAGAGATTAAGGTAGTAATATGAATATTAAGATGAAGATGATGAGGTTTACCGCAAGTTTGAGAGTGTATTTTTGCAAAATTTTGTCTCTTTTTGTATTGAGAGCGGATCCTCCATTTTTGTAGAGTTGGCCATGACCCACAATCCGATAAAATAGGTATGGTGCGCCTTACTTGAGTTGACATGACTGTCGAGATTAAGCGACTGATTGGACGCCGTTTTAGAACTTGTTTTATGGCTTTTGGGCCGCTGGACCCGAACTAGGCTGAGTCAGGCCCAATGATTGGGATGGATTGGGCCTGCTAGCTGGGAGGGCATGGACCCAATACGCATAGTCTGAAAGCTCTCGACGACGTTGATCTGACCTGACAGAGATGAATGTCAACTCCTTTCGGGGACCGAGAAACATACTCAGTTTTTAATTGGGCGAGACGAATTATCAAGTTGTGTGAATGGCACCTTTAGCACTAGGCTAATCAGACGACTTGAATTTCTTGCCACAAAAATAGGTTTAATTACTCTTTCAATTCCTAGTTAAATTTTCTTACGTAATCTAGTGATGTTAGTGAAAATATGCTGCTCTCGTCAAGCGCGTTATACAGTAAAAAAAAATGGTATCCCGTTGATAGTCTTGCCTCGGATTGTGATGCAGCATTCCTGGCGGAAACAATGTAATGAAATTACGAAAATAGATAAAGATGGAACCGATTTCAAACTTATACAAACTTTGCTTTCCATTTTTAATACCATTTAATAGATAAATATGGAAACTTTACCCGGCGGCTCTGCCGATTTCAAACTTACACAGACTTTGCTTTCCATTTTTGATACCATTTAATAGATAAATATGGAAACTTTACCCGGCGGCTCTGCCGATTTCAAACTTACACAGACTTTGCTTTCCATTTTTGATACCATTTAATAGATAAATATGGAAACTTTACCCGGCGGCTCTGCCGATTTCAAACTTATACAAACTTTGCTTTCCATTTTTGATACCATTTACTTTATTGTCTTCCTTTTTCCATTTTCTTCGTTGATTTGGTCAATTTTATTTATTTATTATTTCTGAATTTATTTATTTTATTCTTTGGTTGTATTCTATTTTTTTTATAAATGTAATGTGCTTTTATTTTACTTCATCCGTCCCATAAAAAATGTCTTGGTTTGAATTTTTTGATCAAAGTGACTATTTTTTTAATCAAAATTAATATTAATTTATACATAGATAGGCGACGAAACTATAATCATTAGAAAATACATCAAATGTACTTCTAAATCTAACGTTCGCTTGTTTAAATATCTAAATATATATGGTTAATTATTAGTTTAAAATTTGGTCAATTTGACAAAAAAATATTTAAATTAAACAACTTTTTATGGAATGGATAAAATATTTTTTAATTTGCGGCCCCCCTTTCCGTTCAGCTTACTCATTTTCCATCACTGATTTGAAATAAAAAGCTTAGTTGAGTTTAAAATGTATACATTGGACCGGGAGTTGGAACTATGTGCACGTTTGATTTATTGGCTTTTGAGGCTTTTTAGGTTTTTAAATATAAAAGCACGGCTAAAATATATTTGACAAATCAAAAGTTGTAGTTGAAAATTAATTTTTCAACATGTATTTAAGTCAAAACATACTGCACCAAAAATTTGGTGGTGTGAAGCATCTTTTAGGCTTTTGGGACGTTCATGCATGATTAATTATTAAAACTTTTAAAAGTTGCTATATTTTTCTTTAACTTATCTTACTATCTTAATACACATATTATCATATATCGATTTTAAAATAAATATTATTTTAATAATAACAAACATATTAATATAAAATTACCTTAAAATTAATAAAATTTGTTAAAAGTTATTATTGTTCGGGTTATTGGTTTTACTATTTTAGTTAAATTTTATAACAAATTAAAAGTTATTAAAAGACTTTTAACTTAATGAGAATGTTATTATTATTATTATTATTATTATTATTATTATTATTATTATTATTATTATTATTATTATCTTTTTGGATACTACTTTAGGGGTTCGTTGTTACTACTGTTGTTCGGGTTATTAGTTTTACTATTTTAACTAAATTTTATAACATGTTAAAAGTCATTGTAAGAATTTTTTTAGTTTGAGAATAGATGTTAATGATATTATTAGAATATTCTATTATTATTATTATTATTATTATTATTATTATTATTAAATGTCTTAGTCTTCAAAAAAATATTAGGTAAATTATCTTTTAAATTAAATTAAACTTATTTAAATGTTATTTTTTTTATTATAATTTATACATCAATTTAATGATGTTATGTTCTTTTACAGCTTACACTATTGAAAGAAGTATAATTCACGTACATCGCGAGATTATAAATGGTAGACGGTATGGGACCCAAGAGCTGGTTAGAGTAGACGTTGAAACTGAAATAGTCAAATCACAGTCGTGTCCGGCAGTAATATTATATCCTCCATTCGATTGACCACGTTAATTAGCTAGCTTGAAGGTCAAGCCGAATTACAGGAAATAATAAAAGAAATTTTCTATTTCTATCGACCATGAATCCCTTCTCGGTCTACCGTCAAATACGCATGACCTCTCATCCTTTCACGGAAACGAGGACAGCTCATCCAAGGGTGTGGTGACACGTGTTCAATACTAGCAAGGAATACTATCTGATACTATATGCGACTCAAAACGACGACACTTAAAAAGGGAGCTAATTTAATTAATAAAACGACACAGTTTTGAGGACCGGCATGACAGATTGGTGCTGAGACAAGACTCCGTTCGGTTGACGTAAAGTTCAAGAAATTGTCATCTTTTTTTAGAATTACTATTAGTATCACCAGAATTTGACCAATTAGTTGTTATAACTAATTGACTAATTAACTAATTAACTGAGATAAAATCACATAAAACGACAAGATTTTAATATTTAAAATATTAAAATCCGGATAATTTTGTGGGTGAAATTAATGAAAATACCAAATAGTCTTGCCGTCACAGCCAACATCTTATTTTAGACCGTACGGATGAGCTGCTGCCAAGTGAAATAATTTCATCTTGGTTTGCAAGTCGAGAAAATCGCACTTTTTTAAGTTCTTCACAGTTCACCCACGAGCCTACTACTCATTTTTATGTGTAGCCCCCTCGTACCCCCACCCGACACCCAATCCATTTATTTCCTTATGTTTGACGCCTCACTCCACGCCCAATCCCACATGCATCTCTGCTCGATCCGTTAACCACTTTTCTACTCTGTTAGCATTCATTCTTTCTGCTTCTGAAATACTCCAGTAATACAGCTGAAGCATTTCAAGTTCAGCCATTGGATTGGAATTCCAGAAAACAAGCATAAGTGAGTGATTTTGCACGTTCAAGATTCTTTAATAATTGCAAAAGAACGGCTTAGTAGTAGTAGTAGTAGTATAAGTTTGTCAATTCTCTAACGTACATATTGCATAATGTTTGCTTTTGAGAGTATTCAAAGTGTATCTAAGGGTGGGTGAAGGTGATCAGCAGCCGAGAACCTGACGGTGATGATAACAATTCTTTTGCAATGTTGAGGAAAACATTTCTCAAATCACAAGGTCAGTTTACAAAACTTTATAATTTGTTGAAGCTATACATGTTTTCGGTAATGTCATCACCCAGTTAGATTAATGGCTAAAAATATGCCCCCCTTAGTTGCCAAAAGTACAGAAACTTATGTCCCGACAATGTTGAAAAATGCCATTGATTCCCATTTGCAAGGGTGAGGTACCTGAGTTCCAGAATTCAGATATAATATTTTTTTTGTGCTTTTGGTTTTGTACTTGAATCCTTTCTATGATCAAATCCGAATCATATCATACGTGAATAAGCTATGTCAGGTCTAGTATTATAATGTTGCGCTTGTTTTTCCATTACATTACATAAGTAATAGAAATATAATGAAATTAAAAGAGTGAGTGTGAGAATAAAATGTTTTAGTAACACAAAAATTTAATTAGAAAATGAGATTGACATCTTCCAAGGGAAATAAACATTCACTTCTCATTCTCACATATTTTTCATTTTCAACTAAAATTTGGTTACTAATAATATATTTTATTTCAACACCCGCTTATCTTCAATGTAAATTTTATTTAATTCCTATTACCTATGTATAATGGGAAACTAAACGCAACATAAGTGAACTACGTAAATTGCAATCAAGATTGTGAGTTATCTACTTCAAATTTAACAGTATGGATATAGAAATGCATTCATTTCCTCTGCATTGACACGATACATGATACGAAGAAAGAGATGTCTGAAAACAAATATAATGAGAAAACCATATCCATAGAGAGATGTCTTGGCATTAATTTATTACCTCTTCTGTCAAGAAAAACTAAAGTTGTAGAGAGAAAACCAAATGCAAGGGCTACTCCGATTTTTTGACCTCAAGCAGTCTTATCTAGCTTTGGTAATGAATAGATCTACACACACACACACATAATGTGATTTCTAAGAATGCATCTGTTGGGACCAACCCGATCGTTGACTAAATCCAAACTTCACTTCCAGCTGGGCACACGTCGGCAAGAGTAGGTTCACCTGAAACACGGGTAACACGAGGGGTTTGTTTCCTTGTTCCCCTATTTGATGCTTAAGTTAGAGGTGATATTAAGGTATAATCTGCGTGTTAAGATGGAGAGGATGATGTTTACCATAAATTATAGAGTATATTTTTGCAGGAATTTGGCTATTTCTATGTTGAGAGTGGGATTCCCTCATTTGTACAAATGAGATGGTATTTGTAGACTTGGCCTTGACCTGTAGCCCAATAAAATAAGCATGGTGTGCCTTACTTGAGTCGACAGGGCTGTCGGAGTCAGACGGCTGATTGGACGAGTCTTGGAACTTGTTTTATGGCCTTTGGGCCATTGGACCTCGACTATGCTGCGTCAGGCCCAATCGCTGGGGTGGATTGGGTTTGCTAGCTGGGAAGACTTAGGCCGAAGGCGCATAGTCTAAAAGTCCTTGACGGTGTTGGTCTGACCGGACAGAGATAGATGTCAGCTTCTTCCAAGGTCCGAGGGTCGAGCTCTGTCCTTCTTTAAGCGAGACAAGTCGCTAGGTTTTGAGGATGACCAATCGTATGAGTTGCCACGTGGGATGCTACGTTGCCCTGATTAGGGCTAAGATAAAAACCCTAACCCTAATTTGGGACGATCCCCATCAACACCATTCTTATATTGTGATTTTCTGTCAGCATACTTAATTTCAGAGGTAGCTCACAATTGCAGATAATGATGAATTGATTGGAGAACAAAACAAAATCATTTCCAAATCTAAGATTGCAACTAACCAGAAAAAAAGGTAGAGACTCATGCCAACATCACTATTAGTCCAAGAGAAGTTATTGACAAGAAGAGTTTGCTTAAGCAAAGAAAATCTCTTGAACCTGTAGTTTCAAAGCAGATGAAAAAGTGAAAAACACACATTGGAAAGGGGAATGGAAGACAAGATTAACTTGTACAGACAAATTCCTCAAATGTCTCCACTACTTTCCTTATTCATGTTGTTTACCAGGAGAACACATTGTAATCACTATGTGTGTGAGTTTGTGTGTGTGTTTGTGTGTTATGCATCCAAATGGCATGGCTAAAGTAGGAAGAATTTGTCTAATATCGACGAAATTAAGCTTTCCGCAAGAATTTAATGTTCATTTGTTCCATAAATTCTATTTAATACACCCATTTCTATAAAGTATAACTCTCTTAATTCTTAACGAAACTTAATATTTTTTTAACTATTGGAAACCTCTAATGAAATTCTACAAATTCCGTTTATATAAAACATTAATTCTATTTTATTATGACTTTAATTTTGTCATAAACATAACAATTAATAATGCCAAATTTTATAAATTCCCCACTCCCCCCTCCTCATTTTTAAAGTTTCTTTTATTTCCTTGATTTTCATCTTCTATACCTTTGATATAACATACATAAATATATGTGCCTTTGGAATTGATCCTTACGTAGTTTAATTCCCCAAATTGTCTGAATGCATAATAGACTTAGTTTTAAATTACGATTCATATATATGACAACCAACGGTACTAAACATATGATATATCACGTATAGTTTTTCAAGAATAGCTACACATTTAAAGGTCATGTGTCATCTTAGGTTTTTTCATAAGAAACGTTAGAGATAAACTTCCACTTTTCTTTCTTAATTAGGTGAATCTAACAAATGTATTTATATAACCTACATCCTCTATCTAGACCAATACATGGAGGATAATAAATATTATTATCTTCATCTAAGGAATGTTTTTGTATGATCTACATCCTATAATTTCTTTACTTCCCATACAAACATGCACCTAATCTACCTTGAAATGGAATAAAAATGTAGATAATAGATATTATTCATATAATTTCTTTAGGCTAAATTACATTTATGATCATTTAAGTTGATATGCAGTGTCAATGTACTCACTCAACTCTTATTAGTGACACTATTGTCTATCCAGTTGCCTAATTTGAGTCAATTAAATTTTTTTATTGACTTTCTGTACACATTACTCACATGTGTTATTTGTGTAAGGATAAATCCATCTCAATAATAAAATACAAAAAAAAAAATAGAAAAGAAAAGAAAAGAAAATTCTTATTCAGTTCAGTTCAAATGGGTGTGGTTTCATATCATTCATACCACACAAACGATTCAAAACTCTCATCTCAAAAACTCTGACTGAAAAGAAGAAGAACGATTCACCATGGAAATCAAAGAACCACATTGACTTTCAATATACCATGAGCAAAGAGAAATTTTGGTCGATGAGCAGTCAAGCTTCGATGGATAGATTGCAATTGTGCAATTGTTAAGGACTAGCCGTGCTATCAACTTAGTGGACAAATTAAAATCCAGGAAGAAAGTTCCAGGAAGAAGATCAATGTGAAGGAGTTTGAGATGGAGGTTATGCGGGCAACCGGAAGAAATTGCAAAATCTTATCTGTCCAATCTCGGAAGATCATCCTAATAGCCTTCACCCCTCAGTCATCTGATTCTCAAATATATAAAACAGGAAAATATGAAGAAACTTAATCAGCTTAGAACAACGTAAATATCAGGCACTGCTTAACTAGCATGCATAGAACAACAAGGCACGATATTTTCTGTATCATTCATCCATTTATATGTATGTATATATAAAACACCGGTTAGAAAAAAAAAAATATGAAATCTGTCATCAAAATCAGAGCCATGTTCGGAGTCAATAATTGCATGACGTAATGATGATGACTTGATGACCAACAACCCAACTGTGGCCATGTTGACTTCACTTCACTACAAACATTCACAGACATGGGAGCACAGCGCTAGTTAGAAGTGGTCCTATGAAAGAAAATAATTTGTGCATTCTTTCGTCTTGGTCTACGATGTGACACCCCCAAATCTGGGCATCCACACCCCGACTTGGGTTGCCAATTTATTATTAAATCCATGTCTTACAAAT
>JAUMHB010022299.1:12154-22709 GCA_032359685.1 Pittosporum tobira
TTACATGCGCATAGAAAAAATATCTATCTTAATATTATAAAGTCACATGGGTGTAGTATTAATAAAATTTTGAAATTTAACACAAAAATTTAAGTTATTAGATATCCAGCACATCCTCGTACGTTATTAGTCTGGCAATCAACTAATTTTTTTTTCTTCGTATACTAGACTCCTTATAGTTTATAATTAATTTGTAATTCATGTGTGTTGTGCATATACAAGATATTACTATACGGGTTCAAAACAAAAATTGACCACAAAAATTAAATTATTAGGTATTGAACTTATTATTGATACTTCTTCATTAAATAAAAGTATATTATAATATTTATTATTATTTGAGCAATTTCTTCAAACGGATAGTAGAATAATTAAATAATATTTTCAATATTGTTCAAAGGGATAAAAAAAATTCTTATTTTTTAAAGTGAAACTATAAAAAAAATTGAAATAATTTAGGTTGGTTTAATAAATAGTAATTGTTGCATTATTAAATTATTAGGTATTGAACTTATTATTGATACTTCTTCATTAAATAAAAGTATATTATAATATTTATTATTATTTGAGCAATTTCTTCAAACGGATAGTAGAATAATTAAATAATATTTTCAATATTGTTCAAAGGGATAAAAAAAATTCTTATTTTTTAAAGTGAAACTATAAAAAAAAAAAATTGAAATAATTTAGGTTGGTTTAATAAATAGTAATTGTTGCATTATTTGGTTACGTTTAGTTTGAAAAATAGAATTAGAAATGGTAAATCATTTACTTAGCCAATGGATACAAGTCGAATGGGTATCCGTTAAACTGGGTTTATGCTTTCCGCGAGAAGACGGATTTCGCGGCTTAAATTTGGTGAAATGCAAAGCTCGTAAAAAAATAAGTGAATGCTCCTTGCGACAATATATGCTCTCACAGTTAAAGCAGTTGAAACCAAAAAAGCGAGAAGGAAAGCGAAAATAAGGACAGAAATTATCAGTCTAACGGACAAATTGCAGAGAAGATGGGTGGATCGAAGGGTTCCAGATCAAGGTCTGGTGGTTTTGATGGTGAATTGTCGTCTCGGTCCATTAAACTGGGCCACATTACGCCTCAGGCTCCTGGCAATCGCAGAGTCTTATGCAATGACCATGAAGCCAATGCCCTAGTTCAATTCAAGGTCCTCCCTCTCTTATTTTCTATATTTAATTCTGAGTAAATGTGTAGCGGAGTTGATTTTATTCGCAATATTGAAAATTTGAAGTGTACAAGGTTAGCCATTATTTAACCAAATTGAGATGTACCAAAGTATCACAATCGTTAGCTAGAAGTGCAGTAGTAACGGATAGTAGTCGATCACCTATAACATTTTAATATCACTTTGTAGTCTAAATTCTAAATATGTACCTCTAGTATTCAAATGGATTAAAAAGGGACAGCTGTCTCTATTTGGAACAGAGGAGTAATGGCAATTAAAAATAATTTAAAAGAAAAAAAAAACACATTTGTAATGATCACAATTATGTTGACATTCTTCATATTTTTGATACTTAATTCTCTTTCTCAAGGAGAGCCAAAGGAAACCTCAAGTCATGTGATTAGTTCAAGTGGCAGCTTGAATTTTAACTAGTTTGAGTTATAAAAAAACCAAAACACCCTTGAACGTTAGGGCGTTGCAATGGGTTGATACTTGGAAGAAATTGAAATCTGGAAAGGAAATTAAGAGGGGCAAGTAATAAAGAGTGAGCACAAATTAACTGCAATTTCTTTAGGATGGTGGTGTGTTGAAGAACAACTCCGATGTGAACGTTTCAAATTCAGTCCTTTACATTTATCCCATGATGGTAATAAATTTGTGGGAGATAGAGATACACAAAGGCAAGTTACAGGTTCACGAGGGCATTAACAAGCTCAACTGAATTCAACCATGCTCTACTTAATTATATTGGAAGTCAGGAACAAGTAGTTAATGGATAAAAGTGTCAATATGAGTTGTTGTTAGTTTTGCCATCCAGTCATGTTTTTCTGTGAGGTGCTATTAGTTGTAAGAGGTCTTCATAGTTTATCATTAGAGTCAATCCGTTACCCTTGTAAATTATCTTGTCCATTATACGGCATGTAATTATACTTATTTTATCAGAGGCCTTCCATGGACTTGATGAGATCATAGAATTTGGCTTTTCCTGAATTCATAAGTCGTATAGTACTACCTCCGTTCCTAAATTAGAGATGTTTATTTCTTTTCGGCACGTTCCAAAATTAGAGATAGATTTCTATTTTTAGTAAAATAAAATGCCGTGGTATTCATAATTTATCGTTTCATTACAAATATATATCAAATATCAGATCATCTCTAAAAACAATATGTTTTAAATACATCTTCATTCGGGATAAAATTGTAAAAGACAGTCTATATATAAAAACCTTCATTTTTTAAGGTATCTCTAGTTTTGGAATGGAGAGAGTATTAGTCTAGTTTTGTGTTTTTTAATATGCTCATTTTATTATCACCGATATCATTCCAGCTGGCAGACAAAAACTTTGATGTCGTATCTTGGGCTTGATTTTAATTTTATGGTACTATTGTTTCAGGGAAATTCTATGTCAACGACAAAATACAATATCTTCACATTTCTTCCAAAGGGATTGTATGAGCAGGTTAGTTTGTTTATATGACTCATATGTTGAAGGACAATGAAGTATTCGTAATACTAGAAAATGTTCTTGCTGTCTTGACTGAGCGTGAGGACTGGTTCATTTATTTGGGCAGGGCTTAGTTGGTTACTGATATTAGCATATCAAAATTGACCTAATTGTTTAAATACATATTCTTATAAGAGATATCTATCACTGGATTAGTTTATTCACATAGTTGTTTTCCACATATTTTGGCCGCGTGACATTGAGTAATTACTAAGTATCAACTATTCCTCATAGTTCCCTATAAGTATTTTGGTGTTTACAATGGCAGTTCAGGAGGCTGGCTAACTGCTACTTTCTTATGATCTCCTTATTATCATTCACACCTTTAAGGTATGTATTAATGTTTACATAAGCCAGAAACGCATATTTAGATTCAGAAATGGTATAATAAATTTTTATTTATTGCAGTCCCGTAACTCCGTATACGAATGTTGCCCCACTGTCTATTGTGCTTGTTGTCTCTCTTATTAAGGAGGCACTTGAGGACTGGGTGAGTAACTTTAGCTAGTATATACACACATATTCCCTTCCTTTAATATTTTAAAAATCAGTAGCATAGTCCTCATCATCTATAGGGTTAATTAATATAAGGAAGAATTTTTGACATTTCACTATTTTAGGTGAAATTAAGGGCTAACCTTTTCATGTCGTGGGAAAATGATCTACCTCCTTTTTTGGGGTTTTTTTTGTGTTTGTCCCCATAACCATGTAACAGAAACGTCTTCAAAATGATAAGACAGTAAATAATTCTTCTATAGATGTGTTGGAAGATCAAAAATGGGTATCCATTCCTTGGAAGAAGCTGCAAGTTGGAGACATAGTGAGAGTAAGTCTGCTTTAAATTACTTGTGGCATTTTTTTCATTACATCTCGTGTTCTATGATCTGTTTTGCGTTATTTTAATCTTTGAAGGTGCCTGCATCACCTTCTTTTCTTTTTTCTTTTTTTTTTTGGGGGGGGGGGGAGGGAGGAGCGGCATAACTGAATGTTTCCTCTTTTTGCAGGTTAAGCAGGATGGGTTCTTTCCTGCTGATTTGCTATTCCTAGCTACTACAAACGCAGATGGTGTTTGCTATATGGAGGTTTCTATTCATTTGTATTCTGTAGCTATGGAAAATATTTCTACAAAGTCTAATATTGATTTATTTATCCTAGACAAGTTATTAAGCTCACCATGGATGTTTGAGAGTTACTGTTTTGTTATGTCATTTTTCCTTTTGTTCTTTCCTTTTTATTCATATTTGCTTCTTGGAGACTGCAAATTTGGATGGTGAAACAAATTTAAAGATCAGAAAAGCTTTGGAGAATACGTGGGACTTTGTGACTGCTGAGAAAGCTACTGAATTTAAAGGTTTTTGCTTTCTTTGTTATCAAATAATTAATTCCGTGCTCTTAATTTTTACAATTTAACCCATACTTCTCATGTTCTGTAGCTATATGTTATTACTCTAGTTAAGGATTTGTACTATTCTTCTTTCTTTTTATGTCTCTTAGTGGACTCCTTACCGTCCTTTGATGTACCTCTGTTCTTTCTAATAGAACTCTTTCATATCTGAAAAAATAAAACTAGGAAGATGTAAAAAAAGGTTGAAAGTAGAAACTGGTGTTATCATCACACTTTTAAATCTTAAGACTTTTATTTGGATTTTTTTGGATTATTTGCTCTACTATCTTAAAATATTGGTCCTGTGATCAAAGTTTTGCTTCGTTCTGATGTATTTGTATATTTTTGTTGATGCAAAATCTGGAATGTAGTCTCAGAGAAGTTTTAATTTACAGTACACAGAAATATAATGGCATGGAAATTGTTAAAAGCTATGAAGTGCCCAAACTCATGTCATTATTATTATATTTTTTTTGATTTCAATTTTACAAGTTTTCCCCCCCTATCAATTGCAGGTGAAGTGCAGTGCGAGCAGCCAAACAACTCGCTATACACTTTTACTGGCAATCTGATAATCGAAAACCAAACTTTACCCCTCAGTCCAAATCAGATTCTATTGCGGGTACGAAATATTAATATCTTCTTCTGAACCACTAGCCAATATCTGTTTAGTTTGTGCTTCTTATTTATAGTTGGAACTCAAGTTAGAGAAGTGTTTGAGAATTTCACTTAGCATTGCTTCATTCTTGCTTTACATGCTTTTCAGGGATTCAGTTTAAGAAACACAGAGTACATTATTGGGGCAGTTATTTTTACTGGTCAAGAGACAAAGGTATTTTATTATGTAGAGCTCAATTTTGTTTTACCCTTTTTTGTGCGTTATCTCTTTGCAATTTTGTTATCGGGATGCATGATACAGAAATCCTTTATGTTTGTGAAGTACCACCTTCATTTACACCACAACCCTTACATAATCAATTCCAATGACATGCACCATTGTCAGACGTGGACATCGCGTTTTAGTAGTGTTAGATTCTAAAAATGTTAAAGTATGGTCTGATTTTCTTCTTTTAGCTTTATAATATACTAGTTCTTCTCTTTAGCAACTTTGTGGGACCACTATTGCATGCAGGTTATGATGAATTCCATGAATGTTCCTTGTAAAAGAAGTACGCTAGAAAAGAAACTCGACAAAGTTATTCTCGCTCTCTTTTGCATTCTCTTCTGTATGTGTCTCATTGGCGCCGTAGGCAGGTTGAATTTTAGCCAGCTAGTCAGTCTGTTGTCCAATTTTGGAAATTCCATATATGTTTCAAATTTGTCATCTTCATGCAATTTGATTCGCTTCATGAATCGTTGCAGTGCTGTATTTGTGAGTTTCGATTATTACTACTTGGATCTTAAGAGTAAAGACTCTAATGAATTGGATCAGTTCAACCCTGATCAGAGGCTTAAGGTAATAAATATTTTTACTTTTATTTGTTTGCAAATTTCATTGGGGGTTCTTTAAGGTGTTTTGTTTTTGGTTTCCCTTTTTTTTTTGCCCTAGTGTGTGTGCTTGCTTAATAGGTTTTTGCATTGGCTATCTTTACTCTGATTACTCTTTACTCGCCAATCATCCCTATTTCACTTTATGTTACAGTTGAGGTGGGGGTCATGACTGCTCGCTCTAGTACTTGATTTCTGAAGGTTTGCATGATGTTTTTGGGTCTGGCCACTCATTTTTCTGATGCCTCATTTTCAGACAATCAAATTTATCCAGTCCTCTAAATTTATAAACAATGACTTAAATATGTACCATGCTGCAACAAATACACCTGCATTGGCAAGCACGTCCAATCTTAATGAGGAACTTGGACAGGTAATTGGTTCCCTGTTAAATATATGCTATCAAAATCTTAATTTTCTTATGAAACCCCTCAACAATTTGATTGTTTTTTCAGGTAGAATATATTTTCTCTGATAAGACGGGAACACTGACTAGAAATATGATGGAGTTCTTTAAGTGTTCTATTGGAGGGGAGACCTATGGAACTGGTGTCACTGAAATTGAGATGGGAGGAGCGCAAAGGAATGGTGTAAAGGTTGACGAGGTATTATGTCAGGCAATCTATATAAGTAGAAATTGATCTTAAGTTTAAGTTCATATTTGATTTTTATGAAGAATCTCAATATAGCTAACTGCACAGGTTCGGAAATCGTCAAATGCAATACGTGACAAGGGTTTCAATTTTGAAGATGAAAGACTTATGCGAGGTGCTTGGAGAAATGAACCTAATCCAGACACTTGCAAGGTACATTACTTTTATTTGTTATTATGAATATAATGGGCATTGGTAATCTTCTCTGAGCCTGACATTATCTCACTATTTATTTTTCCTAATCAAGAGACATCAAATTTAATATGCCTCTAGGACTCTGTTGAATAAGTTGAAGCATATCCTTAGTTTATTATGCATGTTGGATAGCTACAGACCTACATACAATATGCTGATTCTATGATCCTGCGTCAATTCAGTATTATATTCCTATTATTTGTAATTAGTTGTAATCATGATGACATTTGCGGTGAAAGATTTGTTGTTAGTGTAGGAATTTTTCAGATGCCTCGCCATATGTCATACTGTACTTCCTGAAGGTGAAGAGTCCCCAGAAAGAATTCAATATCAAGCTGCATCCCCTGATGAAGCTGCTTTGGTTTCTGTAGCCAAGAACTTTGGCTTCTTTTTTTACAGGTGATTTATTTGATTTTTGCTTTTGCTTTTGCTTTTGCTTCTGCTTCTTTATATATTTGTTTTTTGAAAATTTATATGCCTGTAGGGAGTGGTTTTCTTGTCTAATGATTCCCTTACATGTTGTCCCTTCTTACTGTAACACAATTACAAAACTTACAGAAGCTTCTGGAAGAATGTGTTCTTGTTCCGTTTCAGATAAAGATTATGGTTGGGTTGAATTTATGTGCATATATTTCTCAGGCGTACACCTACACAGATCTTTGTTCGCGAATCACATGTTGAAAAAATGGGCAAGATTCAAGATGTTTCATATGAGATTCTGAATGTCCTCGAGTTCAATAGGTGGGACCCACTTTCTCTGACTCAGTTTGTCACTTGCATTTCTTGCTTGATGATTCTTACACTGATTGGAACTGTTTTTGTGTTTCAGCACAAGAAAGCGCCAGTCAGTTATATGCCATTATCCAGATGGGAGTCTTGTATTGTACTGCAAAGTAATTTGCTTGATGAGACACCTAATGTGACTTGAGTGATTTGCTTATAAATAAAATGTGATAAAAGATTACTTATATTTCGCAGGGTGCTGATACTGTAATCTATGAACGGTTGGCTGGCGGGTACGACAATTTAAAGAAAACAACCCGGGGCCACTTGGAAGAATACGGGTCTGCAGGACTGCGAACCCTTTGCCTGGCCTACAGAGATTTAAGTCAGGATATATATGAAAGTTGGAATGAGAAATTTATTCAGGCCAAGTCTTCTTTAAGAGACCGCGAGAAGAAATTGGATGAGGTAGGTGCTTGTTGAAATAATAGTTGACATTGTTCATTTAGAAGTCCTTATCCCATATTAAGTGTAAGTTCCTTTGCTAATAGAGATTAAGTCATCATTGCTTTACAACAAGTGAAATTTATGCAGGTGGGGGAGATTATAGAAAAAGATCTGATTTTGATTGGATGCTCTGCTATAGAAGACAAGCTTCAAGAAGGAGTACCTTCCTGTATAGAAACTCTTTCTAGGGCCGGAATCAAGATTTGGGTGTTAACAGGGGACAAGATGGAAACAGCAATGAATATAGCTTACGGTTAGTTAGTTTATATGTTATAATGTTGTATCTGGTGCTTCATTTTGCTAGAATTTCTTCTTGCATGTGATATTATTTTGCAGACTTATTTATGTGTTTTTGTTTTGCCAAATCAGATTTAAATTTTGTATCTGCTTTTCACTTGTTTCAGCGTGCAAGTTGATTGATAATGACATGAAACAGTTTGTAATCAGTTCAGACACTGACGCAATTAGAGAGATCAAGAGCAAAGTAAGCAGGATTTCTTGGACTAGCATTTTGTTTCATGTGACCTTATCAAATTTTTTATACGCTTCAGATGATCAATTTACCTGTTTTTATCAAAATAAAAAAAATATATTTCCCTGTCGGCCTATACTGTCAGGGTGACCAAGTGGAGGTTGCACGTTTTATAGGAGATGCAGTGAAAAATGCGTTGACCAAGTTCCATGCTGAGGCCAAACACTACCTTAATACGGCATCTGAACTGAAACTTTCTCTCCTGATTGATGGAAAATGTCTGATGTATGCCTTAGACCCAAGTTTGCGATCTATGCTACTGAATTTGAGCTTGAATTGTATTGCAGTGGTTTGCTGTCATGTGTCTCCTTTACAGAAAGCGCAGGCCAGTTTACAAACTGTGACCTTCTACATGTACATAAAAAATTAGAGATGGTTATTCCTTATCCATTCGTTCCAAAATTAGAGAGATTTCTATTTAGTACAATAAAGGACCATGATATTCCTAATTTTCCCTTTCATTATAAATTTAGATGAAATTTCACATCATCTCTATAAATAATTGTTGGCATCTTTTAAAAGCACATTCCTTTTGGGATAAGATCTTAAAGAAACTCTATTTATAAAAGCCGTCGTTTTTTTAAGGTATCTTTGATTTTGAAACAGAGGGAGTATTCATTTTCAGTTCTGAATCAACAACATTCCACTTTGGAATGACCAAAACTAACTGAAAATTTTGCTTATGACACAATTTTCCTTATTCTGTACTTTGTATGCTTTTGATTTTCTTTCTTTTCTCGATTTCAAATCCTAGCACAGTCATGTGACTTCATGATTAATAAAGCTCTTACGTAGTTATATGTTCTTTTTTTTGCTAAGAAAATGCTCTTCTATATGTATTATATTCAGAAGTTATTAATGTTGTGCCCGAAATTGTGATAGTTTTTTCTTTTTGCCAGTCAAAATTGTTGTAATTCACTGTTTGATTAGTTGCTGATTGAATTGTGATAGTGCTAATTCCTTAGATAGCTAAGAGTTTATAGGAATTCAACCTGTTTTGATCAGTCCAAATCTGAGAATTTAAAAAAGGATGACAGAAAATTCTAAATTTGGATTGTTGTGAGACAGCATATTTTAATGTAGTTTCATTGAGAAACCAACTTAAATCCGTTTAAAATATATCCTAAAGTTGCACACCTTTTAGGAAGATTTTGACACAATCCTACTTAATAAATGCTACCAAACGTGATGAATTCTAAGCTGGTTATCAGAATATTCATAAAGCTAGCTTTAGGCACTTAAAGCTTATGCTATCTGGTATTTGGTGGCTACTAACACGTTTATTATGTTATTTATCAACAAAAAATGAAAAAATATTTAGTTGTTTTAGCATTTAGGTGATACATGAACTCTTTGACTTGTACAGGTGACAAGATTGGTGAGGAAAGGTGCACGGAGAATAACACTTAGTATTGGTGACGGTGCCAATGATGTTGGGATGATTCAAGCAGCTCATGTTGGTGTTGGAATTAGTGGAATGGAAGGGATGCAAGCACTGATGGCTAGCGATTTTGCAATTGCTCAGTTCCGCTTTCTTACAGATTTACTTCTTGTACATGGACAATGGTCATACCTTAGAATATGCAAGGTATACATACCTTATTCTGACCTGCAGAACCCTTATTTTGCCTTTTGTTTTTGGTAAGTTATTCTGCTTTTGAGATAGTGATATTTGCGTGCTGGAAACTTTTGACTGTAGGTCGTCTCGTACTTCTTTTACAAGAATCTCACATTCACATTGACTCAATTTTATTTCACCTTCCAAGCTGGGTATTCTGGTCAATGACGATTGGTTTCAATCTCTGTATAATGTTATTTTCACATCCCTTCCTGTTTTCTTTATTGGACTTCTGGACAAGGTATTATCTCTTTCCTTTTTATCTAAATTTATTTTACCAATTCTGGATGCTCGTCACTTATTCAGCTAGTTCTTTAGGCTCCGTTTGGAACTCAGAGAACTTGAGGCAAATGAATGAAATGGAAAAGAAAATGAAATCTAAAATTCATTGAAGCTTATTACTTTATTTAACCATCATTTAATCTATATATAACATTGTTCATGATATTAATTTTCTGAGAAGTATAGTTATTTTGATTTATATTGGTTAAGATACTCTTTTCTATTTTTACATTAATCTTGGTTTCCTGTTCTTTTTCTTCCTTCAAGTTTTCCAAGTTCCAAACGGAGCAACTACTTTTACTATTGAATAATTATTAAGGAATTTGAAAAGAAATCAATGTTGTGATTTATACATTTTTAATTGCAACATGTTTTTCTTTGATTGTGTAAATATTTTTCTGCTAGGATGTCCTCGAAGAAGTATCCTGAACTATACAAGGAGGGAACTAGAAATACGTTCTTCAAGTTTAGAGTTCTGGGGATTGTTG
>JAUMHB010022321.1:1277-11536 GCA_032359685.1 Pittosporum tobira
AAAACGATTTCCCTGTTACTGTTAGGCATTTACAGTAACTTGTTAATTGGCAAAACTCCAACTAAGCAATTTGCAGATTTGCAGTCATCATATACCAACTAAGTAACTTGTTATCTTTCTAGAAGTTTCATAAAAATAACCGTTAATCTTCCTAGAAGTTTCAAATTTCTCGCTTGTACTCCAAAACTTTTAGATAGTGGGGGGAGGGGGGGGAGTTGGGTTTCAAACAAAAGCTAGATGTGACTGCAAGGAGAGAGACGAACAGAGAATCTGATTTAAAAGAAAGAAATTAGGGGACTTTTGGACGTACTAACCTTCGGGGCTCTTTCGTAAAGTTATCAATTTGTTAATTAATTGGTAGAAGAAAGTATGTCATCATTTGCACGTAACTTTTTAATTGGCAAAACTCCAAAACTAATTCTTTTGGTGTGGTGCTGCCACATTCCACAAACCCGTAAATTAAAGACGTTAAACAAGTCGATAACTCGTTTAAAATTTAAATTCATTTTATTTAAAAAAAATTATTTAGTTAAACGAATCAAACGCAAATTTGACTTGTATCAAAAGAGTCATAACTCAATGTCTAACTCTCTCTTATAACTAAAAGATCCGTAGTTCGAGCCTTAACAGTATTAATAAATATTTTAAAAATATCAGAAAAATTTAATTAACAATATCAAACCAAAGGCTAGATTCCGCTGCAGGGAGAAAGACGAACAAAGAATCTGACTTAAGAGAGAAATTGGTGGGCTTTTGGATGTACTAGCCTTCGGGTCTCTTTCATTAATTGATACTAATAATTGATACTGTAATTATTTGTAACAAAGTAAAAATAAATTTTAATAATTGTGATTTTAGAATTTCGTAAGAATATGGGCATCCGCTATTTTAAAATGGAAAGAAATCAAATTAAAACTATAAAAAATTTTAAAATTTTATGCAAAGAAGTCCGTTATTAAGTACAATAGTTAATGCATAGGACATTTAATTAATAATTGATAGAGGTGAAAACGACTCCAATATAATTGAGTATTATTTTATCTAATTTTATTCGTATAATTTATTAAATTTAAAATAAAATTTATGTACGACTTGTTTAATTATCGAGATAAATAAAAATACGAATTGAGTCTGAATAATTTAAAATTTTCGAACGAGTTTCATATAATATTAATAAAAAAATAATTTAAAATAATTAAAATAATTAATTAAATTTTAAAATATATTTATATTATACTTATTAATATTTTAAATTAACCTCTAATTAAATTTTAACCAAATAATCTAAAATCAAACCAAAATCATTTAAATCTATTTACATAAGTATTTAATAACTCACGGGAGCGTAGTGTCCGCCTCCTCGATATTACGCTGCCCCCGGTCAGGTCCTCTTCTCTTGATAATGACGAGTGACTGAGCGAAGAAATTGAAAGACGCTTGTCCCCTCAGTCCAAAATCACATTTATTTTTTTAAATATATTTCATCATTCTAATTATTATTATTTTATTTAAAATTATAATATCAATATTATATCTCACTACTTCAATTATTATTTTTTTTTAAATTTACAATATTACTACTTCAATTACTATTCTTCTTTTAAAATCATAACATCAAGCAAATTTATTAAATTCCGTAAAAAATTAAAATATTACGATTCAACTAAGACGGAGTAAGTATATCTCTTTAAAATTTTAAATTATTTTATAGTTTTAAATTGTTATTTTTCGGAAGCAGTTTTAATTTTGAAGGTTATACTATGTCCGTCCTAGAATTTTTGTAATGTTATTTTTGTTATGTATATCAAAAAAATTATTTCATTAAATAATTGACAAAATTATCTTTATATTTTTTAAATTAGTAGAGTAAAATATTTTTAGAGGAGAAAAGTCAATATAATAATGAAAATTATAGACTCGTTCTTATTTAAATTTCAAAAGTATACGAACAGTCAAATTATTTTATTTTCTTAAAATAAAAATATTACAAAAAAATAAAAATTCAACAAGAAACGTTTTAGAAAAATTATATTTTATATTTTAAATTTTATAATAAAAACAATATGTTTTTATCCTAAAAAATGAATAGTATTTTAAAACTAGTTAAACGAATCAACTTAGTTAAAGGAAGACCTAGGATTTGGAACGAATAATTATATATTTAATCACTATTATATACTATATATCTGATAATTATCCAAAAAATAATTAATTAATTAAAATTTGCTCAAAAATACTAAATCCTATATTCTAACGCAAAAACGAGTTTTAAACACCGAAAAGAACGCTAGGCTAATGGAAGCAAGGAAGTAAAGTCCGCGTAGTCGACAGTATCTGATTAAGTTTAAATACAGTACAAGATATTGTGATTTCCTGGAACACCACCTTCCAATGCAATCTCTTTACTCTCATTTTTAGCTATATTGAATATATAATTTTCAGAAAGGCCAAACCCATCACAGTGATAGAGAACCAGAGATTGATTCTTCCATCTTGTAGTATTGATTCTGGACTAGGTATTACAGAGTAGCAAACTTGTTTCCCGTAGGCCAATGCAAATGAGCATATCAAAGGTAATATATGAATTTTCTTTCTTCATCCACATCATTATGTTCATATGCTGTTATCATTTTTCTGGTGAATAAAGTCTCAAACAAATTTTGAGTTGCTCAAGAAAATGGAAATTCATATTCTTGCTGGTTTAGTTCATATAAAACTTTCATCACCGTAAAATATCTATGTATCTGTTCTTCGATCTTTCACCAGTTCATGTTGTATGAAATTGATGGTTTGCATATTTCTATATATGTGAAGCTGTAGTTTTCACTTTTCAGGAGGCTAGTGTATGAGAAGAAGCAAGGTCGATTTTAAAAGTCTGCTGCAACTATGGAGTCTGGTTCATGGCTCAATACCCTTGAATGTTCAGCATCGGCTACTATTCAATCTTCAGGAAGTTCAGCAGTGATCCCGTGGTTGGGATTCATCTTCCTCTCTCCATGTCCACAAAGGATCTTGTTTTCATCCATAGATCTTCTTCTCCTACTCACCTTCTTAGTCTTCGGTGTCCAAAAACTGTGTTCAAGATTCGTTTCCAAAGATATCTCCAGCTCCTCAGTTAATCAACCCCTCCTCGAAGCCAGCAAATCTAATTTCAAAGTCACCATATGGTTCAACGTAGTCCTAGTTGTAACCTCTCTATTAACCATAACTTACACTGTACTGTGCATTCTGGCCTTCACTCAAGGCATCAAATCGCCATGGGAGCTAATAGAGGTTTTGTTTTATTTAATTCAAGCTTTAACTTTGGCTGCAATTTCAGTTCTTGTTGCACATGAGAAGAAATTTAAAGCCGTTGCGCATCCCATTTCCCTTAGATTGTATTGGGTGGCTAATTTCGTAACTGTAGCTTTATTCGCTGTGTGCGCTATAATCCGTTTGGCTTCTAAAGGGGAAGGTTTGGATCAGAATATGAGAATAGATGATATATTTTTCTTGGTTAACCTTCCATTATCTGCTTTCCTCTTTATTGTTGCCATTCGCGGATCCTCTGGAATTAGTGTGATTATAGAACCTGAAATAGATAGGAATTCAAGAACACGGGTAAGTGGACCCAATTCGATGGATTCCAATGTCAGTGGCTATGCTACTGCTTCTTTGTTATCTAGAGGAACATGGCACTGGATGACTCCATTGATAAGTAAAGGGTATAAATCGACACTAACAGTGGATGAAGTGCCTACACTTCCGTCCGATCATCGGGCCGAAATAATGACCCAGCTCTTTGAAATGAAGTGGCCCAAGGCAGGTGAGAATATGAAGAATCCTGTTCGGGATACTTTGATCAGACGCTTCTGGAAGGACTTTGCTTTCACAGGTTTCCTTTGTATTGTGCGATTGGCAGTTATGTACGTTGGTCCAATTCTGATTCAAAGTTTTGTTGATTACACTTCTGGGAAGAGGAGCAACCCCTATGAGGGATATTATCTAGTATTTATACTCCTTATTGCAAAAACCATTGAAGTTTTTAGTACACATCAGTTTAATTTCCAATGTTTAAGGATTGGGATGCTCATAAGGTGCTCCCTTATAACTTCTTTATACAAGAAGGGCCTTAGATTATCTTGCTCCTCCAGGCAGTCTCATGGAGTGGGCCAGATTGTGAACTACATGGCTGTTGATGCTCAGCAGCTCTCTGACATGGTCTCACAGCTGCATCCTATATGGATGACACCTGTCCAAGTTGCAATTGCATTGGCTCTCCTATACTGCTATATGGGCCTCTCCATGATCGCAGCCTTGATTTTAGTCATTGCAACAATGTGCTTCACTATTATGATTACCCGCAGGAATAACATATTTCAGTACAAATTAATGATGAGCCGAGATTTGAGGATGAAGGCAACAAATGAGATGCTCAGTAATATGCGTGTGATCAAATTCCAAGCATGGGAGGAGCATTTCAATAAGAGAATTCAGTCGTTTCGTGATCTTGAGTATGGTTGGCTCAGCAAGTTCATGTACTCAGTCTCTACTAACATGGTTGTGCTTTGGAATGCACCAATGGTGATGTCAGCTCTTACATTTGGAATTGCAATAGTACTAAAAGTCAATCTTGATGCTGGGACAGTGTTCACAGCAACTACAGTACTCCGACTCCTACAAGAGCCTTCCCGGAGCTTCCCACAAGCTCTTATCTCGTTCTCTCAGGCGATGATTTCATTGGGGAGACTGGATGGATACATGAAAAGTAAGGAATTGGAGAATGGGTCGGTGGAGAGAGAGGTAGGCTTTGATGGTAGGACTGCAGTTGAGGTGAAAGGTGGGAATTTTTCATGGGATGAGGACAGTGAAGGGAATTTGAAAGATGTGAATCTTGAGATCAAGAAAGGAGAGCTTGCTGCAATCGTTGGAATGGTTGGATCGGGGAAGTCTTCCTTACTGGCTTCAATTCTTGGTGAGATGCACAAGCACTCGGGAAAGGTATAAATTCCCATTTCTAATATTTGTTGAACACTTGACTTGGCAAAAAAATAAAATAAATAACTATTAGTTGAATATGTACCGATTGTTAATTAACATTAAAAAAAAAATCCTTTTTATGTTTCATGTTTACCTTATTTTTCCATGATCATACAGAGACACATGTTCTTGTTACTATTGAAAATAAACATGTGTGATGACTCCTTTTCTTTTCTTTTCTTTTTTCCCTCTCTTAAAGGTCAGAGTTTACGGGACCACTTCTTATGTGGCACAAACATCATGGATACAAAATGCAACAATTCAGGAAAACATCTTGTTTGGATCACCAATGAACAGGCAAAGGTACAAAGAAGTGATAAGAGTTTGTTGCCTCGAGAAAGACTTGGAAATCATGGAGCATGGTGATCAGATGGAGATTGGAGAGCGTGGTATCAACCTCAGCGGTGGCCAGAAGCAGCGAATACAACTTGCCAGAGCTGTATATCAGGACTGTGATATCTATCTTCTTGATGATGTGTTTAGTGCTGTTGATGCCGAAACTGGATCAGAAATATTTAAGGTTACAGAGCATTCTAGGTCTTATTTAAAATTAAATGATGATATGTTAACTTTTGACTTATAAAACATCTACAAAATTAGGCATATTGCGCTTAATTGAATGCCTTTCTTCCTCATCAATGAAAGAAATTACATATGTTTCTGGAAAGTCCATCTGATTAAGGAAAGACAACCAAAAAAGTAATGGCTACTTGTATGCCTGGAGACAATTAATAATTTTTGGATTTCATATCACTTTGTAGGATCTTAACTTTTAGTAGTGTTGCAGGAATGTGTGCGAGGAGTTCTCAAGGATAAGACTGTTTTACTTGTAACCCACCAAGTTGACTTCTTGCATAACGCTGATCTTATATTGGTAAAGTAATTTTTCTTCCTCGAACATTTTTGAATTTAACGGGTATGCAGTCTCATAATTTAAGAGGACCAATCGGGTCAGCTCTTATCCAGATGCTGACAATCAAGTCTTTTAATCTTATCTTAAAGATTGTTGAAATGATGTGTTTTTGTCTGTGTATTTGCATTTAATAACCAGTCTTAGTTATGTAAAAGAACGACATTTTGAATGCGGTGTCACCAAATTAGGGAACTAGTATATAATCCAATGGCACACACTTCATCTGTCTTCTATTATTATGCATCTATTCCGCAAATATTGCGATGCCTTTCTGAAGATGCAACTCCTATAACAGACCTTCGTTCTTTGCATATCTAATTACTAGGTGATGCGAGATGGGATGATTGTAGAATCTGGGAAATATGAACAACTTATTGTATCTGGCATGGATTTTGGAGCTCTTGTAACTGCCCATGAAACGTCCATGGAGCTTGTTGAGACGAGCACTACCATGTCTGGTGTGGACCCCCAAAAAACACCAAAATCACCTCATGCCTCCTCTAGTCCAAGAGTACTCAATGGTGAAAACGGGTCATTGGACCGATCCAATTCTGAAAAGGGTAACTCAAAGCTCATCGAAGAGGAAGAGCGAGAGAGTGGCCAAGTCAGCTATGATGTCTATAAGCAGTATTTGACTGAGGCATTTGGATGGTGGGGGATAGCATGGGTAATACTGATTTCCGTGCTGTGGCAGGGATCTCTTATGTCAAGTGACTATTGGCTGTCATATGAGACTTCAGAAAATACCTATTTTGTCCCTTCTTTGTTTATTGTTGTATATGCCATCATTGCTGTCGTTTCGTGCATGGTCGTGTTATTTAGGGCATTTTCAATAACATATATGGGCCTGAAGACAGCTCAGAGCTTCTACGGTAAAATTTTAAACAGCGTTCTGCATGCTCCCATGTCATTTTTTGATACTACTCCTTCAGGAAGGATACTAAGTCGTGTGAGTTAATACTTTTCAAAATTTTCCTTTTTATGCATACAAATAACATCATGCCTGGACTAAGGAACATTTTACATTTTTCAGGCATCAAGTGATCAAGCTAATGTTGACCTTACGATCCCCTTCTTTATGGGTATGACAGTCATGTCGTACTTCTCCTTACTTGGTATTTTGGCTGTTACCGTCCAGTATTCTTGGCCAACAATAATCCTCATAATCCCTATGATATGGCTCAATTTCTGGTATCGGGTATGAAAATTATTTGTTCTAATATCATTTAATTAATTGTAGTATTTATTTATTTATTTATTTTCTTCCCTTCTTTAACTGGTGTACAGGGATACTACCTTGCATCATCTCGTGAATTAACCCGCCTTGATCAAATAACTAAGGCCCCAGTCATCCATCATTTCTCAGAGACCATTTCTGGTGTTATGACCATACGCTGTTTTAGGAAACAAGATAGGTTTATTCAGGGAAACATTGACAGGGTTAACACAAATTTGCGGATGGATTTCCACAACAATGGAGCAAATGAATGGTTGGGTTTCCGCCTTGAACTACTTGGGTCCCTTGTCTTCTGCATTTCTACCATGTTCATGGTTTTGCTGCCTAGTACTATTATTAAACCAGGTATAAGAGGAAGACGACCGTCCATAAAGTAGTGACGAGTAAATGCGCATTATATATTTTATTTATTTGGTGCAAAACTAAGTTAAATTTCTGTATGCTACAGAGAACGTTGGCATGTCTCTTTCCTATGGACTGGCATTGAATACTGTGATGTTTTATGCGGTTTATATGAGTTGCTTTGCCGAAAACCGAATGGTTTCAGTTGAGAGAATTAAACAGTTCATGAACATCCCATCGGAAGCTGCATGGAAGATACCAGAGTCTCTCCCTTCTCCAAGTTGGCCCAACCATGGAAACATTGAGATAAAGAACCTACAGGTAACATACCAAACTATTTACTAGCATTTTCGTGAGAGGTGGTCAATTTGAAATTTGGTGGAATTTACTGAAACATATTATTTGCAGGTTAGATATCGGCCAAACACACCTTTAGTTCTCAAGGGAATTACTCTTGGCATCCGTGGAGGAGACAAGATTGGTGTTGTGGGTCGAACTGGAAGTGGGAAGTCGACTCTGATTCAAGTATTCTTTAGGCTGGTGGAGCCTTGTGGTGGAAAAATAATAATTGATGGGGTCGACATTTGCAAACTAGGCCTTCATGATCTTAGGTCCCGTTTTGGGATCATTCCCCAGGACCCCGTTCTATTTCAAGGAACCGTTAGAAGCAATATTGATCCAATTGGGTTGTATTCAGATGAAGATATATGGAAGGTACATAATTTTTTCTCAGATTAAAATATCCACTTAGAAAATGTCCGCATGATCTCATTCCTCATGCATAATTTAATTTAAATAACAATGTTTTTTCTTTTTTTCTCTAGAGTCTTGAACGCTGCCAACTAAAAGATGTGGTGACTGAAAAGCCTGGAAAACTTGATGCTTTAGGTATATTTTTCTGGATTTCCTTCTATTTCCAGTGAAAATGATTTTGAGATCATGGTGTTTATAAGCTAAAATATGTGGACCTTTTCCAAATTTAGTCGTTGATAGCGGGGATAACTGGAGTGTGGGCCAGAGGCAACTTCTTTGCTTGGGGAGGGTAATGCTGAAGCACAGCAGGATTCTGTTTATGGACGAAGCAACAGCTTCTGTTGATTCTCAAACTGATGCTATTATTCAAAAGATCATCCGTGAGGAGTTCTCAGACTGCACAATTATTACCATTGCCCACAGAATACCTACAGTTATGGATTGTGATCGTGTGTTGGTTATAGATGCTGGTATGTTACTCATTCTAATACTACTCCCTCTACCACAAAAAGAGTCATTTTTCAATTTTTCAGCTCCACCGAAAAAAGGGTTTCCTTTTCTATTGATTGTATATTACTCTACTATAACTTTCTTTATCATACCACCACTACTGAACTAGCCACTCATTATACTTGAGGGCAATTGAGGAAGAAAAAAAAAATCCTCAATATTTGCATAATTTTCCAATGGGATTTTTTTTGTGGGACCACGATAGTATTACATTTTTAGAAACTTGCAATCAGTATCATGGAAGCTCAAAAATGGAATCTTCACTAGTTATAGCAATAAATATATGGGTGTTCTTATTATGGTTTTCTTGTGGTTATGCCAGGTTTGGCGAAGGAATACGATAGGCCATCTAACTTGCTCGAAAGGCATTCACTGTTTTCGGCATTGGTTCAAGAGTACTCCAACAGATCATCAGGCTTATAACTTCCAAGGGATACCTTAATGCAGAGTAAGAGTGACAAGATTTTTCTTTGGACAACCGTGAATGTGCTTGTTACCATGTTTGTTTGTTTATGAGTTTTGTCCCAAGACGGGACCTAAAATTTGGGAATTTTGACAATAAATATCTGTTGCACTTGTAAACACGGCAGAAATGCTCTAAAGGTTTTGTTATAACTAGGGTAAATGCAAATTATCTGCAGTTACATTGGAATGTGTATTATCTGCAGAAATGCTCTAAGGTTTTGCATCACACATTTTTAGGGCAAATATTATGGTTCTAAATTTGGAGTCGTAAATGTGTATTAAAATGCATTATTGTGTACAAATTTTAGATAAATCAGTACATTTTGAGACATACTTGAGATTTGGAGCACCTAGAGTCACCTTTCACCGGTAGCCACTAACTAGCATGGCTTGTTAACGCTGCATATTATTATTCCATTCGTTTTATTTATATTGCAATATTTATTTTTTTGAATATTTTATATTATTGTAACATATCCAATTTAAAAAATTTAATAATGTTAATTGTCTAAATTATTTTTATTTTATCAAATATAGTCTACCATTTTAATTATTATTTTTCTATTTAAAACTATAATATCAATATTATACATTACTACTTCAATCAATATTTAAAAAAAATATATTATAATATTACTACTTCAATCACTATTCTCCTTTTAAAAATATAACATCAAATAAATTTTTTAAATTATGTAAAAAGTCAAAGTGTTGCAATTTAAGTGGGACGGAAGGAGTATAATTTTCGAAGTTATAATTAGTTAATGAGATCAGGGTATTTTGATTAATATTTTTAATTAAAACGATATCATTTATTAAAAATACTAATAATGCAAAATGCATCATATTATGTCTATTTTTTTTTGTTATGATTTATTTGTGTAGATATTATGATGTTATGCTGCGTTTGGTTCTCCAATACATAAATAATATGAATAGAATGAAATTTATATTATAAAATAGTGAATGTAGTAATAAAATGTTTTAACCAATATTCTAAAAGTCGCTACGCGAATTTAT
>JAUMHB010022321.1:11636-22934 GCA_032359685.1 Pittosporum tobira
CTCCGTCTAAAAGTACTCAACCCAATATTCGAATGTCCAAAAAAAGTTTTAAAACAGTGTATTTAACTAATATTAAAATTTAAGTAGAAAATGAGAAGTTAATATTTAATTTTCAATCTTATTTTTTACTTAAATTTTAATATTAAATAAATATTTTATTTTATCCATAATATTTTTTAATATAAATTTTATTCTATTTTTATTGCATAAGTAATAAAAAATCAACAGCAACATCAGTACTCATGTCAAGATTATTATTTAACAACTCACATCGCACATGCGCTGCCTGATTCCGTCCCCCTCTCGTCTTCTAGTTGGGCTGATTTCTCTAAATTTAAATTAATAATCAAGAACAACATACGATTGCCATGTGTAATATCTGATAATTATTTAGTGATTATAATGATAATTATAAATTTTTTTTATCTTCTAAAGTGGATTATTGTATTATAACAATGATTATTAGTTACTATTCCTTCCATTTAATTAAAATTATAACCGTTTCACTTTTTACAAATATTAAAAAAATTATTTGATTATGAGTAAATTGTTCAAATTATCTTTAATAATATTATAATCTTACATAGTAAAGTAGTATTTGAAGTGGTTGGTTATTATGTTGATATTATATTTTAAATATTGAGATAATGATTAAAGTGATGTATCATATTGTTAGAGTTAATTTATATATTACTAATTTTTTTTTAAATATCACAATTATATTAAAAAATTTAAAAATATGTTACGATTTTATTGGGACAAAGAGAGTACATTACATTCCCTTTTAATTTGAATTTTAAATGTTCATGACATGGACGTGAATAATAAGGACCTTAATTTTGTTTTTGAAAATATGGATGTGGATAAGGACCTTAATATGCTAATATGATTATTAATAATAATAATATTAGAGATTATCTTTGAATCCATATTAAAATATAATTGGGTCAATTAGTAAAGCTCTTTTCTCTTTTTTATTGGGTTAATTTTTGGCCTGTCATGCGGGGCCCTCGCAATTTCAATGGTTGGTGGTAATTTTAGAATTTTCTAAAATTGATCATTCTCTTGGTCGACCATGCTTGATACATTTTATTATAAAATAATTTAAAATTTATTAATAAATTAAAATAAATTAAAAATGATAAAAACATATTTATTAATTATTTTTTTAATAAAGCTAAAAAGACTATTACACTAAACATATAATTTTTAAAAAATTAGTTAAAATAAATTATAATAAGTGAAAATAATTTGTTCTAAACATGGCAATCGCCTGCACGTTCCGATGGAACCAATTTAAACACAGTACTCAACGGCCCCATAACAAAAAAGGACAAAAATCAGTTCCCATTTTTGTCTTCACCATTGATTGCTTCCAGCTGTACACTCCATTGACAAAAAATCATATGCAACGCCGAATTAAAAAGCATCGACATGTTTGTGTCGACAAAAATAGATTTTAAATAGTCCGTGTGTGCCGTATCTGATAAGTTTTGGTGGGTAAGAAGCGGCCTTTTTTTCTTCCTTTTATACCAACATTCTGTGCGGGCTAGTAGATATTTTAATAATTGGGTGCCAGCTGAAAGGTCTGGTGATTGAAAAGATTTTATTTTCTACGTTCAGACCTGGTCTCATCCCCTTTTTCCTTCCGTTAAGATATTGCTTAATCTGCGTGTATCTTTCAATTATTGGTATGTTCAAAATGTGTGAATCCTTTTTCTGTTCTGGTCCAGTTCATTACTTGCGTATATGAATTTGTGTTTGTGTCTGTGTTTTGTGTTATATATAGGAAACTGGTATTTCCACTTCTACCAATTAAGATTTACTACCGACAAAGCTTGGGACCTATTGGTGGAAAGATGGAAATATCAATTGCCGGTATACATGTGTGTGAATCTATGTAATATGTGAAGTTGAGAATTCATCTGGGTAGTTCTTAGATTATAGTATCTCTTTTCAATTATTAGGTTGCTTAAGAAAATGAATATAAACCCTTTTTCGCTCTGGTTCATTTGAACATTTATATATGTAATTTGTGTGTGTGTGTGTGTGTGTGTATTTCAATGTAGGTGAAGTTTTGAAATTCATTTTCTGATCAAAATTTTATCTTCTTCTCCAGGAAGCTAGCGTATAAGAAGAACAACTTTAATTCATAAGTGGGTCCGCAGCCATGGTTCCAGCTTCCTGGCTCACTTCCCTTGAATGTTCAGCATCTAGTATTCAATCTTCAGGCAGTTTAGCAGTGACCCAGTGGCTGGGATTCATCTTTCTATCTCCATGTCCACAAAGAATATTGTTTTCGTCGATTGATCTTCTTTTCATATTCACCCTCTTAGTGTTTGGGCTCCAAAAGCTGTGTTCTAGATTAATTTATAAAGACAATTCCAACTCCTCCATTAATAAACCCCTCCTTGAAACCGGCAAATCTCAGTTTAAAGTCACCCTTTGGTTCACCTTATCTATAGTTGTGACCTCTCTATTAGCCATAGCTTATGTTGTGCTATGTATTCTAGCCTTCACTCAAGGCATTAAATCATCATGGGATCTAATCGAGGGGTTGTTCCGGTTAGTTCAGGCTTTAACTTTTGCTGCAATTTCAGTTCTTATTGCACATGAAAAGAAATTTAAGGCTGTTGTTCATCCGATTTCCCTTAGATTGTATTTGACAGCAAATTTTGTAATTGTAGCTTTATTTGCTGTGTGCGCTATAATTCGTTTGGCTTCAAAAACTGAAGGTTTGGGTCAGAGTTTGGGAATAGATGATATATTTTTTTTGGTTAACCTTCCAATATCTGCTTTCCTCTTTGTTGTTGCCATTCGTGGATCATCTGGGATTAGTGTGATTGCAGAAACCGAGAATTCAAGCACACAGCTAAATGGACATGATTCCATGGATGCCAATGTGAGTGGCTATGCTAGTGCTTCTTTGTTATCAAGAGGAACATGGCACTGGATGAGTCCATTGATAAGTAAGGGATATAAATCGGCACTAACATTGGATGAAGTGCCTACACTTCCACCCGATCATCGGGCTGAAAAAATGGCAGAGCTATTTGAAATGAATTGGCCGAAGAACGGAGAAAATATGGGGAACCCTGTTCGGGACACTTTGATCCGATGCTTCTGGAAGGACATTATTTTCACTGGTTTCCTTGCCATTGTTCGTTTGGCAGTTATGTACATTGGTCCAGTGCTGATACAAAATTTTGTCGATTTCACTTCTGGGGATAGAAGCAACCCCTTTGAAGGGTACTATCTAATATTGATTCTGTTAACTGCAAAGGTCATCGAAGTTCTTAGTTCGCATCAATTTAATTTCCAATGTATGAGGCTTGGGATGCTCATTAGGTCCTCCCTCATTACTTCTTTATACAAGAAGGGCCTCAGATTATCTTGCTCCTCCCGACAGGCTCATGGAGTGGGTCAGATCGTGAATTATATGGCTGTTGATGCCCAACAGCTATCTGATATGATGCCCCAGCTACATCCAATATGGATGACACCTTTACAAATTGCAGTTGCTTTAGCTCTCCTATATTACTATATGGGCCTCTCCATGATTGCTGCATTATTTACAGTCTTTGCATCGATGTTCTTCACTCTTTGGATTACCCGCAGGAACAACATATTTCAGTACAGATTAATGATGAATCGTGATTTGAGGATGAAGGCAACAAATGAGATGCTTAGCAATATGCGTGTGATCAAATTCCAAGCATGGGAGGAGCACTTTAACAAGAGAATTCAGTCTTTTCGTGATCTTGAGTATGGTTGGCTCAGCAAGTTCATGTACTCAGTTTCTACTAACATGATTGTGCTATGGAATATCCCGATTATCTTGGCCGTGCTTACTTTTGGAGTTGCAATTTTGTTGAGGATCCCACTTAATGCGGGGATAGTATTCACAGCAACGTCGGTTTTCAGGATTTTGCAAGAGCCTATCCGGACCTTGCCACAAGCTCTTATCTCAGTATCACAGGCAATGGTTTCTTTGGAGAGGTTGAATGGGTACTTGACAAGTAAGGAATTGGAGGATGGATCGGTGGAGAGAGAGTTAGGATGTGATGGTAGGACCGCGGTAGAGGTGAAAGGTGGGAATTTTTCATGGAATGATGAGGGTGGTGAAGGGAATTTGAAAGATGTGAATCTTGAGATCAAAACAGGGGAGCTTGCTGCAATTGTTGGAACTGTTGGATCCGGGAAGTCTTCGTTACTTGCTTCGATTCTTGGCGAGATGCACAAACTCTCGGGAAAGGTATAGATTTCCTCATTTTTTGTTAGTTGAATCAATGCAGCTTTATTTGCATGTCTTGCAAATGATTACTTTATTTATTTACTATTCTATTATTTTTTAATATATTTTTTGTGTTTTTATTAAAACCCCCACCCAAAACAAAACACAACCCCCCACCAAAAAAAAAAGAAAAAAAACACAACAAAAAAAGAAAAAAAGAAACACACACACACTCTCTCTCTCTCTCTCTCTCTCTCTCTCTCTCTCTCTCTCTCTCTCTCCACACTCTCTTCTTAAGCTTACTATGGATTCATTTTCCGCCTGCCTCAACTAGTCTGGGATTAAAGGCGTAATTGAGTTGAGCTTTCTGACTATGGAGATTTATATATTGAGTCACAATCATGCAAAAGTATCTATAATGATACAGGACAGAATGAAAGGCATACTGATGCTTGGTTGGAGCTGCACTCACTTATCAGTTATCACCTTCTTTAGAGCAGTTCATTTTTAATCTGAAACTCCTGCCTTTTGTTGTTTCCATGTTAGAGTAAATTAGAATCTGATTCCCATATTAATTTGAAATTCAGTGGAATGAGATGGTCTGTTGTATCATGATCATGAACAATAATGTTGTCCCCCATTTAGTCATCTGCACTAACCTAGAGATTGTCCTTAAATTAGGCTGGTTTTGTTTACAAAAAGAAACACACTCTTTCATATTTCTTGATGCTACTGCAATAAACTTTTTTAACTTTGCCTTTTTTTTCTCCCGAAGGTGAGAGTTTGCGGGACCACTTCTTATGTGGCGCAAACATCATGGATACAGAATGCAACTATCGAGGAAAATATCTTGTTTGGTTCACCAATGGACAAAGAAAGGTACAAGGAAGTGTTACGAGTTTGTTGCCTTGAAAAGGATATGCAAATTATGGAGCATGGTGACCAGACAGAGATTGGAGAGCGTGGAATCAACCTCAGCGGTGGCCAGAAACAGCGAATACAACTTGCCAGATCTGTATATCAAAACTGTGATATCTATCTTCTTGATGATGTGTTTAGTGCTGTTGACGCTGAAACTGGATCAGAAATATTCAAGGTTATAGCAAATTCTAGGTCATATTTGATATTTGAGAATATGTGATATTATGATACCTTTATACATACAAATCGCTGAAAAACTAACCATTTTAATCATAATTGGAGTTATTTTCTCTGGTCAATGAAAGCAACCAAAATATACTTAATTGTACAGTCCATATACATGATTCAAGTTGAATTAACCAAAAATATTAATTCTGCTCTTATGACTTGAAAACTCGGTACATAAAAAAATAGTTTCATTCAAAATAAATCTGCGGGATATGAATTTTTAGGTGTTGTTGGTGTGCGTGGATTTGCAGGTTTCTAACCTTTAGTGTTGCAGGAATGTGTGAGGGGAGCTCTTAAAGATAAGACTGTTTTACTTGTTACCCACCAAGTTGACTTCTTGCATAATGCTGATCTTATATTGGTAAGTATATTCTCTATGGATTTTATCATTTCGTTTCTTTTAAATACTTGGTTCCCTAGAACTACTTCATGTTGTATTAACACTTGCTCTCCCCCCCCCCCCAAAAAAAAATAAAATAATAATAATAATAATAACAATAATGCTTTTGTAATGAATACGACTTATTTCTTGAGATATTCCCTTATCTGCTATGCAAGAATCTAACATTTCATAACTTACAAAAACTAAATAATCTAACATCATATAAATTTACATGTTAATAACCAGGTCATGCGAGATGGGAAGATTGTGGAGTCAGGGAGGTACGAACCGCTTCTTAAATCTGGCATGGATTTTGGTGCGCTTGTAGCTGCCCATGAAACCTCCATGGAGCTTGTCGAGACTAACACTAGCATATCTGGTGAGAATTTCCAACAAACACCAAAATCACCTCATGCCTCCTCTAGCCCAAGAGAATTCGATGGTGAAAATGGGTCATTAGACCGGTCAAATTCTAAAACGGGTAATTCAAAGCTGATTGAAGAGGAGGAGCGAGAAAGTGGCCATGTCAGCTTTGATGTCTATAAGCAGTATTTCACGGAGGCATTTGGATGGTGGGGAGTAGTAGCGGTGTTATTGATCTCTCTTCTTTGGCAGGCTACTCTTATGTCGAGTGACTATTGGTTGTCATATGAGACTTCAGCTAATAGAGTTTTTGTTGCTTCTCTGTTTATCGAAATATATGCAATAATTGGCATCGTTTCATGTTTGTGGGTAACAATCAGAGCATTTTTTGTAACATATTTGGGCCTAAAGACAGCCCAGAGCTTCTTCCGTCGAATTCTTCACAGTGTCCTGCATGCTCCAATGTCATTTTTTGACACAACTCCTTCAGGAAGAATATTAAGTCGTGTAAGTTATGTTATTTATTTATTTAGTTTTTTGTGTGTGTGTGCGCGCAAAACATGATATATTACGGTAAGAATGGGAACCAAACAACTACATGCTTTGACTTGTGAATATTATATTGTTACCAGGCATCAAGTGATCAAGCCAATGTTGATTTTTTGATCCCCTTCTTTCTGAGTATGACAATCACAATGTACTTCACATTACTCGGAGTTTTGGTCATTACTGTCCAGTATGCTTGGCCAATAGTGTTTCTCCTAGTTCCTCTGGTTTGGCTCAATATCTGGTATCGGGTATGGAAATTATTGCCTTTAATGTTTTTATTTACTTATTTATACCAGTTTTGATTGATGCTGTTTTTATCTTTTGTTCTTTAATCGGTTTACAGGGATACTACCTTGCATCATCTCGTGAATTAACTCGCCTTGATCAAATAACTAAAGCCCCAGTCATCCATCATTTCTCAGAGACCATTTCTGGTGTTATGACCATACGCTGCTTTAGGAAGCAGGATAGGTTTATTCAAGGAAACATCAACAGGGTTAATGCAAATTTGCGGATGGATTTTCACAATAATGGATCAAATGAATGGTTAGGATTCCGCCTCGAGCTACTAGGGTGCTTTGTCCTATGCATGTCCACCATGTGTATGATCTTGCTGCCTAGTAGTATTATTAAACCAGGTTCGCTCTTTTGGCAGATATTTGTATTTACCAGCTTTAATTGAGCATGTAATAATGGAATCAGCTTATAAATTGTTACTTGAAGATTAAATGTTTGGGGTTCTTTTCTGTAATTTTCCTAGCCATACATCTAGAAGAAGTGCATAAGGGCAAAAGGGCCATCAATATGACGGAATGATGAAAAATCCACAATTTTTCCCCATGAGATTCTGCTTTTGCAAAAACTGACTTAAATTTTTGTATGCTACAGAGAATGTTGGCTTGTCTCTTTCCTATGGATTGGGTTTGAATGGCGTGCTGTTTTGGACCGTATATATGAGTTGCTTTGTAGAAAATCGAATGGTTTCAGTTGAAAGAATAAAACAATTCATTACCATTCCATCAGAAGCAGCATGGAGGATGCCGGAGTCTCTCCCTTCTCCGAATTGGCCTAGCCAAGGAAACATCGAGATAAAGAACTTGCAGGTAATTAGTCCTTACAACCTCCATTCCAAAATATATGAGCATCATTGACTTTGAATGTTGATTTTGAAAAATTTCAAACTCAAGAAAATGTTTTTTGCAACTAATAGTATTTTCAAATAATTTAAGATTTTCACAATTGTAGTGACTATAATTATAAAATATACATTCGTGTAATTTTAATTTAAAAATGCAATAATGCTCTTATATTTTGACACGGAAGGAGTATTTTTTACATCACCGCTCTTGTGAGTGGGTTTGATTTTGAAATTTGGTGGAATACACCAAAAATTGTTTTCTATATGTTTCCGTTGATAAATTTTGCAGGTAAGATACCGGCCAAATACTCCTCTGGTTCTTAAGGGAATTAATCTCAGCATTCATGGAGGAGACAAGATCGGTGTTGTTGGTCGAACTGGAAGTGGGAAGTCAACTCTTATTCAAGTTTTCTTTAGGTTGGTGGAGCCCTCTGGCGGAAAAATAATAATTGATGGGCTTGACATCACCAAGATTGGTCTACATGAACTTAGGTCTCGTTTCGGGATTATTCCTCAGGATCCTGTTCTATTTCAAGGAACAGTAAGAAGCAATATTGATCCAATTGGGTTGTATTCTGATGAAGATATATGGAAGGTACCCAAATTTATTCATATTTTTTTCATATATTCATAAATTTATTCTTAAATTGATTTTGTGTATGGGGTTTATTATTTTTTCTAGAGTCTTGAACGCTGCCAACTGAAGGATGTGGTGGCTGAAAAGCCTGAAAAACTTGATGCTTCTGGTATATCTCTCAATTTTCAGTGTTATTTTTTCAGTAAAACCATTTTTCAATAATTTACTTACGTAAGTTAACGAGTCTCAACCTTTTATTATTTCAGTGGCTGACAGTGGAGATAACTGGAGTGTGGGCCAGAGGCAGCTTCTTTGCTTGGGAAGGGTAATGCTGAAGCACAGCAGGCTTCTGTTTATGGATGAAGCAACGGCGTCTGTTGATTCTCAAACTGATGCCATTATTCAAAAGATCATCCGCGAAGAGTTCAAAGACTGTACAATTATTACCATTGCTCACAGGATACCTACGGTTATTGATTGTGATAAAGTGTTGGTTATAGATGCTGGTACATTTTTCACTCCCAGTTATTTCATTGTTGCAATCAATTACGCAAAGCCACAGATAGAAAGAGAAGAAAAAGAAAAAGAAAAAAGAAAAAAGCTTCTAAAAATTTTCTTTTGATCCTCTCAAATTATATACACCCAGTTCTACAAAGAGAGTAAATGGATATATTTCCTTCCATATTTACCCCAACATAATGAGTGGTGGGTTTTGTGGTATGATAATGAAATTGTTATGTAAATTAAGTTCATTGTGTTATTTTACATTATATAATCAATGAAAAAGACTCTTATTGTGGAACAAAAATTTGAGAAATGGGTCTCTTTTTAAGGGACAAAGAAAATGCTTTGACATATTTACCAGTAATGTTGTTGATTGTGGTTTTCTTGTGTTTTTGCAGGTTTGGCAAAGGAATTTGCTTCACCGGCTGAATTGCTCGAGAGGCCTTCATTGTTTGCCGCCTTGGTTCGAGAGTACTCTAATAGATCATCAGGTTTATGAAGTACCAGCAGAAACCCTTTCAAATAGATCATCAGGTTTATGAAGTACCAGCAGAAACCCTTTCACTGCTTAGCAGGCAGTGCCCCGGACAGTGGAGATACATAAATGCGGACGTTTCACCGAATTTCTGGATGGCAGAGTTAGAACTAGAGGCAGAATTAAATTATGTAAATTGGGGCGTCTATGAACAATTTCTTCTTAATGGGAGTAATATAATTTTGGGGAGTGTAGATTCATCCCTGATTAGAACCTGATTGATTTTCCTTTTACATCTTGCTTTTTAGTTTATTGTTGGTGGTAGCCACTTCATTTCTACTATGCATTTTAAAAAATAAAATATTTATGTATTAAATTGTTTGTAATTTTTCAGTGAACTTGTACCTCTTACAAGCATTGGAGAAACAATTACTATTAGATAACTGTCATCTTGGATTAATTTTTGGGTCTCGAAAGTAGCTAAATAAGTAAAGAATGTAACCCAAAAAAAAAGAAAAAAGAAAAAAATACAATATAGCAAGAGAGACATTAAATACGTGGTTAATTTACAAATAAAGAAAATGTCTAAAAGTCTATAGAGGGTTAAGATCATTTATGAGGTGTATTATAAAAAAATCTATTAGATATTTATTGATATTGTTCATAATGAGGATCGTCATAAATTAGGGTTAGAATTTTCACTTTAGTACTAATTAGGACAACGTAGCATTCTACGTGACAGCTCAAAGCTTGCGTGGCGGCTCATCCGGTCGGCCATGCCCAATACTCGGCAACACACCTCACCGAGGGTCGATCCCGGCTCGGCGGACGATTCAAGCCCGACCTTCCAGAAGGCTCAAGCTCGGCAATTGGTCCGAAAAGCCTTGCACCCACATTAGTCCGTCCTGACCATCATTAGGGACCTCCAAGACTATGCCTCTTCGGCCCAGGCCTCCCCAGGTAGCCGACTCGCTCCTCTCCAGCGAATGAAATCAGCCCTGTCCGGTCCGGGACCGGCGGCCCGAAGGCCACAAGATAAGGCCCTAGGTGGTGTCCAATCAGCCGCCTAACCTTGCAGTCCTGTCAATTCAAAGAGACGCATCATACCTGCTGTCAACTTAAAGCAGACATGCCATGCCTGCTTTTTCGAGCCGCGAACCATGACAAATTCTATATATACTGCCTCATTTGCACAAATGAGGGGATCAAAAGATAACCAAAAGAGCCATACTCTGTAAAAATACAAATCCACCTACTGGAGCTAAGCTTCTCAAAACACTTCGGTAATCCGACCCTCTCCCACTTAATACTCAGATTATCGCCTTAATCTTCATTAACTTAAGTATTGAAGAGGGGAACGAGGGATCAAAATCCCCCGTGTTGCCCGTGTTTCAGGTGAACTCCCTCTCGCTGACGTATGCCCAGTTGGAAACAAAGTTTGGAGGAGGTCAAAGATCAGTGTGGTCACAACAATTGACACTAAAAGGAGGGGCACTCTGTCCTATACGATCTATTTCCATACTAAACCATCTCAGTAAATATGTCGACCCATCGGAGCAGTGCAAACCCCACGCCTAACGAAATACGGTGCCGGAAGAGCACATACATTGATTCCCGAGCCCCTGGACAGGCGTTTTGACGAAGTCCAGGACAACTCTGGGGAAACTACCCCCGAGGCAATGATGGTCGGCTCCCAGCACCGCACCCGGGCACAAAGGAGACGCGACCGGAAACGACCGAGGGGGGTCGAAGGGCACCAAGACGTCCGAGATCTCCTTAGGTCCCGCGAAGACGAGAGGCTGGCCAAACTACTCCAAGACTAGCATAACATTGCCCTCGAAATTGAAAAGTTGAAGGGTAAACACACCGTAGAAAACAGCTGGTCTCCTCCGACCGACGCCAGACATGAGTCCCGACACCGGTCGCC
>JAUMHB010022332.1:1356-25705 GCA_032359685.1 Pittosporum tobira
CGATATATTCGGATCAATTGATTTTTTAAATAATAACCAACCGTAACCGACCGATGTGCCCCCTAATTTCTAACACTGAAATGGACCACTTGATTTGTATGCCCAAGGATCTCAATTTTCACTTGTGTGGGGTTCTATAAAACCCATATGCCTCCATCCATATTAATCGTAGGAACACGAAATTGCTATGAAAAACCCATCCTTTTGCTAACTTTTTCAGCCATAACATTATTAACTTTTGTTTCCAACAAAATAAGGATATCTAGTTTATGCATATCTTTTTGCTCCTTCCAGTTGCGTCAAAATTTGCTTGTCCTAGTACCCCTGCAAATCCAGGTCATAATCGTAATTGAAAATGGATTAACATTTGTGAGGGTCAGAGCCCTAAATTGACACCTTAACTATTACCAATCTGTTGGGTGAGCCCTCTACTTCTAGCTTGAGGTGGCTCATTTTCATATTGATAAATAGATCTTGACCCAATAATTTCAGCTTCCGCATGTATTCCACTGAAACCCAAATAATGGTGTTTAGGAGAGCGGCTTCGGTCACATGAGCTATATGGCTCTCCGAGTGGACGTAGAACTTCATATCCTCCCTTATCAAAAGGTCTATTTGAATCTTAGGATCTTAAGGTTACATGGAAAAGTTGTCGTTCTCTGGGTTATCCTTATGAAAGGTTGAGGGAAATTGAGAAGTTTATAGAGGAAGGTCATCCTGGAAATCAGAAACACATAAGCAGTGGGGGTTAGGAAGGTCTGGTGTGATGGGGGATGATCCTAGCTCATGAGATTCTTTAAATTCTTTCGTTGGACACGTGGCGCGTAGATCTGGAACGAAGACAGAAGAGACATTTTTGACGTTTTGTCCTCCTTCAAACTGGTGGTGATTAGATAGCATTGGGCCCTTTGGTCCTTGGTTAACATCTATGGCAGTAGACTTCACATAGCTCGAGCCTGGTTTCCTGTGATTAATGCCAACTTTTTGCCTGCTCTTTGATCAATCTCTATCATCTGTCTTGTCTCTGACTATTCTGACTGTATCATTCCCGTTGTGCCTTGTTCTATCTTCTGGCATTGTAGTCAGACCAACCTTTTTTCCGTTATGGTGAACTTTCTCATCATGGCCCAAATTTGTACTGGGCTCCTCATCTAGGCCAATTTCGCCCTCCTCCAGATCCATATTCTCAAGGCGATCATAGCTATAATGGTGGGCCCATTTAAGAGCATATGGGCCTTTAGACCAATCTCTTAGTCTCTGAAGTTTCCGTCCTCCTCTTTTAGGTGCCAATATCCATGGCCCAAATCTATCTTCTTGAGACAAATCAATAGATGTGAGTCACTGTTTGTAGAAGTCGGCTGTAGATTGTCTTCCCGCCAAGTGTATGTCTTTAGTCTTAAACCTTCTTCCCTGGCATTCCTCTTTACGATGTCCCACTCGGCCACAAGAGTAGCAGATCGACGAAAAATTCTCTAACATGCTTACAAGAGGCTTTGTGATATCCAACTCCACACAGAAGTGTGCGAAGCGGTCCCTAGTTGCACTGTATGTGTTATGATCAAGCTTAATAGGGCTGCCAAGACAAGCCACTACAGAGTAGAGCATTTCTTCACTGTAGAGGGCAATACACAGTTCTGGGATCCTTACCCAGGCGATGGTTGTGTTAATGACGGCTGTTGATGGCCTGAATCTTGGTGTCCATCTTTGGACATTAAGATAATGGCTCATCATTACCCATGGACCTCGAGTTGGTGCATTTTCTGTATTTCCCGGTTTCTCCAATTTGACCAGAAAGTAGTCATAGCATAGATCAATGAGTTGAAAATCTCCAGTGAGACGCCATAGGGATTGGATCTTGTTGCTCAGTGCGTTGTAGTCAATGGAACTCCCCATCAGTTTCAGGATTGGAGACAATCTCCATTTATTCTCGAGTCTGGTTTTGAATTCGGGTTACAAAGAGATCTTTGGATAAGGCCTTGTTGTACTTGGAATGTCAACTTTAATCATAGAAAGATCAAACAAAGTTTTAGGGTGAAACTGATGATCATTTTTCTCCGCATCAGTTGCCTTCTTACCTGTGAGTTTTTCCTAGAAAGAAACTCTAGTGGCTGAGGGACTGCCAACACTTGCCTCAATAAGCGTCTCATCTTTACTCTGATCATTCATAAGGGGGTTTAAATTGTGATCAACAGCATCTATCAAACCCAAGCATTGTAGATCTGTACCATGTTGGTCCTTCGTTTTGACTTTCTTGGTGCTTCGCTCCATTTCTCTCTCTAGACATTCTCTCTCCACCTCTTCACACATATTAAAGAGTTTCACACATTAAAAGGTTGTGAGCTTTAAGATATAACGTTCGGCTACGCCGGAAAGAAAGAGTTAGATCCTCTTTGAGATGAAATGCGGCAAAGTCCTAATCAAAGTAGAGTTGTTAGTTTCAGTGTAGTGTACCAGTATAGCTTAGTCCTTATCTCGCTCATACCAAGAAAGAGGAATACGGCGCCTACTGGAGATAGAACAGGAAAGGCTATGTACGGGTAAAGGTAATCGACCTATTCGCCTAGTGGCAATCTTTCACAGGAACATAGTAGGTCAGGGTACATGTGGTCTAAGACCTCTTAGCGTATCGGATATAGCCAAGTGTAACTCCATTGATAAGAAGCGGAAAACTTGGCCAGGTTCGAGAACCAACCACACGAGGTGGGTTTGCTTTGGGTTCAACTTTGATGTAGTGGAATCTTAAATACCAAAAATTAAGAATTTATAAGAAAAAATAATCAGGCTACTAGAAAGTTTATTCATTCACAAGATAAAAATATGAAGGACAATAGGGTTTCCTCGCCTTAAACTACATTCAGGTAAAAATGAGACCACCTAAAAAGCATCAACCTCCAAAACATTAGAAATACCTGCAATTGAATAACGGCTAAAATAACACCCCAAAACACATGGATTATAAAGATTAAAATAAATGAATCAAATGCACGCATACTGCTACAGTGCAAAACTTTTAATCCCCTAACCTACTTTCTAATAATAATCAGATGCACCTTCGAATTCCCTACTTTCATAAATCTTCATTCATCAGCGTACAAAACCAAGACATTCAAAAAAGAAAAACCTTCAACCGAAACATTATCCACTACTTCCCTGGAATGGTTCCCGGATAGATTCGTTTCTCATCTGTATAACCTTCTTGTGCGAGTTTGAGTGCAGACTCGGAACAAAAGTAGGACTTGCTGCCGGACGATACTCAGGAAAGAGACGGCCTGACCTGTAACGGACTCCACAAGCATTGCAAAGGGTCTTTGGGCCCATTGGTCCCTCCCTCCATTGTGGTGTTTCTGTAACCTGACAATGACTACATTTTCTGTTTGATATATGAAAGGGATTTTCGAGAATCTCATAGTCATTTGAAATCTGCGACATTTTCCTTTTCTTCATCTGTTTGGCTTTCTTTTCAGAAGGAGTTACGAGAGAGATCAAAGGCCATTTAGTGAAGGTTGGTCGTTGTTGATGCTTAGTTCGAGGTCGGACGGGGATGAGAAGTTCAGGGCTGGTGAACATGCTTTCTAGGACAGAAACTGGGCTTGGTGTTTGGGACAAGCTTGATTCTTTGAATTGAGAGGAATCACGTGGGACCTTTGTGCTAGAGATTTCAGTAACTCCTGGCAGATGTTTTCTCTCAGAATTTGCATCTCTCTGTAAAAATAATATAATCAAGAAGCAAACAAAATATTAGATATAGACATGGAACATATCAGACATTGAAGAATCTGTTCAGCAAAACATTATAATGAGTCCCATTATAGAGAAACCATACTATTGCAGAAATTTAGACCAAAAAAAATAAAATATATATTAACATTTGAAAATTTGCATTTGAAACCATACTGTTGAGTTCCATTTGAAAATTTTGCAAATATTAAGGATATATTTCCCTTCCATATTTATCCTAAATATAATGAGAAGTTAGCTTAGTAATCAATAAAAGCGGGACTCTTATATATTGTGAAACAAAAATAAAAAAGCACCAAAAAAAAAAACCAAAAAAAAAAAAGACATATAAGACCCTTTTTGTGGAGCGGAGGGCGTACGGAAGTAATCAATGTATACTAGATCACCAAAAGCATGAGAATCGCCTCTATAAAATCCTGGCGCCAACAAAAGGTTTTCGATACATAATAAAAGAGAAAGGAACCACATTTTCATGTATGATACGCATAAGCCGCAGCAGTTAGACACTGCTGTTTTCCTTTTTAGGGAAACAGCTGAAACTGTGAAAAAAGTGCTACTTTAGTAAAGAAGTCACTTTTGGAGCAGAAAATGTAAAAAGAATGTAAAATCTTTACTCATGTACTAGACATATTACCCTTCTAGTTCTAGCTCAATGAAATAAATTAATTCAGAACCAAGAATTAAACAGTCCATTTGATATTTCTTCCTCAAAATAATTAGGTTCAAAGACTGTTACTACTGCAGTGATTCCTAGCATAAAAAAGGGATATATTTTACAAAGTCACACGCAATAGACTCTTTAATTATGGCAACTAATTAGCATCATGATGGGCCAAAAAATAGAACTTGCACAAAGTATAGACCATATACCTCATTTTTCTTTTCTTTTTTTTTGGTAAGTCAATATTTTTAGACATGGACCATCTCCTATTTAATTTTTTTAATAAAAAATCCTAATTTTATGTAAAACATCCACTACTAATATAATCAATACACAAATATAAAGAAGTTGAAATTAGAAAACCTCACCGGAACACAGTCATTGGGCTGGAAATCACGCTGGCCATTTGCTTGGGAAATTGGGTTGTATCCATGCAAGATATCCGAAGGGATTGGCCCAAGGAGCTGAAAATCTTCTAACCCAACACTATCATCTTCTTCCAAAATTTCCATTGGGAAATCCAAAATATCGATAAAGTTTTGAAAGCTATCATTATCAGTCAACCCAGTACCAAACCCATCCCACAATTTTCCAGACTCAACCATACTTTTCTTCTGAAACAGAAAAAAAAATTCAAAAAAGTAACTGCCTATCCAAAAAATTGTAATTCAAAAAATAACCAACAGTCAAACACAAATTAATTACTCCTATTATCATCAAATATATACATATGTATACACGTTATCCACTCAAAGTCAAATATTTATATACATGTGCGTATTTCTAATAAACATCAGACATGTGTATGAATAAAAGTCTCACCCGTAGAATATTTGGGTACGTGTTCAAGTCACAAAAATCTTAGTGGTCAATGGTCAAACAAAAGAGTGTCTCCTTAAATAGAGGTGAATGCCGAAATTGACGTGTGAGAGACTGTTATTTCCGGAAGCCTTCTATACCGGATATTATTATCTTTTATATCTTACGTATTCTTTACTTCGATGGTTAAGGAAACTTAGATATACAAAAAAGGAAATTGTGAATAGGATTGTTATCTTCTTTATAGGACCGTGACATAATTCAAGCCATTAGACAAAAAGACCTTATCTTTCAAAATCTTGGTATTTTAAAAAAAAATATTATAAGGACTCTAGAATCATCTAATATCAGAATCTTGGGTTTTATACGTTAATCTCTCCGTAGGAAAATTAAAAAAAAAAAAATCTTATAAATTCATAATTCCAGCTCATCATACCGCGTGACGGAATAAATTCTTTGGTGAAATTTAGGAAATTATCGTATCAAAAGAAATTAAGGAAATTAAATAAATTTACAATTCCACTTCAAAACCGTGTGACCGATTAAATTCATTCTATGAAATTAAGGAAAAATTACATTAATTATGGATGGAATTAGACATTAATTAAAACACGTCTTTATCAGCAGAATCCTTTTCCATATAAGGCGGTATGAACTACTACAAATACTTGCACCATTCTAGATGCTTCTAATAAACCTTGCCCTAAAAGGATGTAAACATCGTGTCAAAAAAAAAAAAAAAAAACGAAGAGAGAGAATGTAAACTAAGGGCTTGTTTGGCTGCTGAGAAAATGTAAAAAAAAATAAACGGGAAAGAAAGGCACTATTCTTGGATCTAGGCCGATGGGTACTGCTACGTTTTCTTAAATAACAAACCCCACAAACGAATTGGTGAAATATTTTAGTTCCTGTATCCAATTTTTCAGCACCCAAACAAAGAAACGCCAATATCAGGTTTTCAAGAACTGCAAAAGAAAGCATAAATTCAGCAGGAGTAATTGTTAAAATGAGGAGACGAACCTTAGGCTACGTGGACACTTCAGTCTTCTTCTTGAAAAACCCTAATTTAAGCCATTGTAGAGTTTGGGAAGAAAGAAAAGAGAGAAAACGAAGATGAACCGACAAAAGCTAAGAAGATGATAATCTAGTACCTAAGTTATTTTTATATTTTTCCAATGTCCGGATTTTAATATTTGATAGATTCTTAAAAGTTAAATAATGGTAAAATTATAAATATTTGTGCAGAAACAATAATTATATATATAAAGGTTTTATAAATAAATTAAAGAGCATAAATGGGCATTTTGCAGTTATTGCCTTATTGGGCGAGGATGTCGCAGTGTAACCGGTAGCAGAGATAGGAGAGAAAAAGGTAAAAGTGATAAAATTAAGTATGATTTTTAATTTTTTTGATTAATTTATATAAATAAAAAATATAAATTAGTTTTAATTTTAAAATTAACAAATATAATAATTAAAAATAATGTTAATTTAATTAGAATAATTATATAAATAAAACAAAATAAATTTATATTAATTTTAAATATAAAATTTTTATAAACTAACTGAGAAAATTATTAAACATTTATATTTTAAAACAAATAGAAGAATCACTTTGACATATAAAATTACAAGTGATATTTTAGTTTTAGTAAATAAAAATAAAAAAGGGCAAAAGATAGTTACAATCTACAGAATTTTATGAAATTAACAATTATACAGTTAAATACTCCTTCCTGAGAAAGATGAATAAAATTGATAAAATATAGAAATTAAAGAAATTAATTTTTTATGAAAAAATATATTTTTTTGACAAAATTATTCTTATAAATATATTTTATAATAATAGAGAGAATTTTTTTTTTTGATATGACATAAAATGAGAATAAAAAATAATTATAAACTAAAAATAATAAATTAAATTATTTTTTTAAAAAAAATATTTAAATTTATTATTTTTAAAACAGAAAAAGTATTAAATTTCCTTTTAAATATGAATTTTATCTAAAAAATGTTGGGAAATTGCAGGACATGAAAGCGTCGGGGACATAGGCACGTGATGATACAGGGTGTAGGGACTACTAGGAAGTGGAGTAGAGTAATCGATTTAAGCAATGACCAATTATAGCCCATGTGCGCTTCATTTTGGTGGATTGGCCTTTGTGACTTCTCGCACCAAAGAATTTGTTGGTGTGTAGTTTAAATTAAATTTTACTTTTAAAAAAAATTAAAATTAAAATTGAAAATTAAAATTTAATTTATTAAATATAATTTTTTATTATATTTGAAATAATAACTCCTAAACGCAGTTACGGAACGAGCACTCAAACTTTTGCCCGTTTGAGTTGTCCAGCTGGTCGGTTATGGGGGGCAACCTCTTATCTCCAGTTATCATGGCTACACTCGTTATCAACATTTAATTATAAAAGGAAAATTGAGAAGTTAATAATTCACAAAAATATTAATTTGTTAATTTATTTGCAATATTTTAAGGCACATAAATCTATGTACAATATAGAGACTAAATATTTTCAAGCAACATTATTTCCTTTCACATTTATAACAACAATAAAAGTAACTACTCTAAATTAAAGTTAAAAAAATAATCCTTTTAATCATGAAAAACAAATATTATTTTTAATATTCTAAAAATCGTTAAATAGATACAGAAGTCAAAGAGAGCGACTTGAGCATAGGGCTTAGGCATCACGCCATCACTTTATATTCTTCAAAGTAATTATATATATATATATATATATATATATATATATATATACACACACACAATATATATATATAAGCATAAAATAGATGTGAAAACTCAATGTTATATTTCTAGTATTGCGAAGCTTCAAAACCTTCGTTAAATCGATCCCATAGAAAACTAGTTATGCTTAGGCACCCAGCCGATATTGAGACAGTAAACAACTGTCTCTCGCCTATGGGCCACCGGCCCAGAAAGACTTCATTCATCAGTGGAGTTGCATAATAGAAATAGCAGAAGTCTGTCAACTTACCAAGTGAGACAACAGAACTCAAAAAATTTGAAGATGTATAAAGGGCAAGCAAAAATGTTACACCATCTAGATATGTGTGCCTCAGGGAATGTAGAGCATAATATTCAGAAGAATAATGCAAATAATTAAGGGAAACCAATAATTTCACCATAATATAATTGACCACCTCTACAAAATTACCATTGTTGGGCTTAAACATAAGATGAAGGATCACAATATAAAAGGACCTTCCATCTATCTCCTAAAATACCTTTTGCCTGCAGCCTACTTACCTAATCTATCTTCTAAAACCCTATGTTAGCTAATCATCCCTGCTCCTAATACACTACTTTCCTAGTAATCTTCGTTTCATCCGTGCATGGATTACACCATATCCGAGAAAACCTTTCGAGAAGAAAAACTCGCGATTAAATAAGTAGCTATTCATCGGAACGATTTCTGGATAGACGTGTCTCTCATCTGTATAACCTTCTTGTGAGAATTTGAGTGCAAAGTCGGAACGAAGGTAGGACTCGCTGCCGGACGATACTCGGGAAAGAGACAGCCTGACCGATAGTGGACTCCACATGCATTGCAAAGGGTCTCTGGGCCCATTGGTCCCTCCCTCCATAATGGTGTTTTTGTAACCTGACAATGACTACATCGTTGGCTTGAAGAGTTTTCCTCGACCTCAGTGACATTTGAAAAATGTGACAGTTTCCTTTTCTTCATCTCTTTGCCCTTCTTTTCGGAAGGATTTACAAGAGTGATCAGAGGCCATTTGGTGAAGGTCAAGTGTCGGCTACGTTTACTTCGAGTTCGGACGGGGACAAGAAGTTCAGGGCCCGTGGACATTCTTTCAAGGACAGAAACCGGGCTTGGTGTTTGGGACAAGCTTAATTCTTTTCCATGAGAAGAATCAGTTGGGATACTTATGCTGGAGATTTCAGTAACTTCTAGGAGCTGTTTCTTATCAGAAGTTTCGTCACTCTGTACAGATAATTCAAGCAACAAGGCAACAAAATATTAGATATAGACAAAAACCTCACAAATATTGAAGAAACTGTTCAACGAAACATTATATTAGCTATGTTTCACAAAGAGTCCCATTTGAAAATTTTGCAAATATTAAGGAGCTATACTCCGTACATATTTACTCTTAAATATAATAAGTGGTTAGCTTAATAGTGGTAGCATGATGATGAGATTGTGATAGTAAACCAGAGGAGATTATGTCGTTTTATATTACAATCAGTAAAAATGGCACTCTTATTGCAGAACAAAAAAATTGACAAATCAGACCCTTTCCGTGGACCGGAGGAAGAATCAAATTTATCAATGTATACTAGATTATCAAAAGCATAACGTTCACTTCTACAAAATCTTAGGGCCAACAAATGGCTTTGGATATATAAAAGAGAAACGAATCAAATTTACGTGTGATTACCATTTGCCGGTATTTGGATATTGCTGAAACAAGTGCAAAAACAAAGTCTTTACATAATTCACTTTTGGAGTAGAAAATGACGTGGAATGACTAATGAAACATAATACAGGAGATCTCACAAACTTAAAATGTGGGTTGATGATATTTATGACATCCCTTAGATACACGTATAACATTAAGGGGTAAAACTGAAGCGCATAAACAGAACCTTAAGCAATGTCAAAAAGTCTCATACTCTATCAAGCATAATGATCAGCCTCTATGTGCTGGTTATGTGTAGTGTATGATCGTATCATCGTATGTTTTCTTTTTTGTCAAATATACAGATTTCTCATCATTTCATCAACTTTTTTTTGTGACAGAACTATGCATCCCCATACCTCTTACAATATTCAGGAGTGTGCTTGTTTGTTATAACTATTCACCTATTTCAAAATGAAATCTTATTTTCTCACCATCTTCTTTTGCGTGCTTTTACATATAAACTAATACCTCTAAATAGAGTTGACAGTTCCATAACTATTTGTATTTTGGATTTCTTCATATTTACCACTCCAACATTAATACCAGTGGATTCAAGTGGCTCCACAAGGCTTACATCATACTATTTGGAGCCAGATACATGAATAAATTCTATTGGGTAAATCCCTCTTGAGCAACAGCCAGGTGTTCTGTTACTTTGAAAAACCATGGACTCGACATATCACCCCTCCAGTTCAATGAAATAAAATTAATTCAGAACCAAGAATTAATAGTTCAGGGGATATTTCTTCGTCAAAATAATTAGTAACAGAGACTGTTACTACTTACTGCTTAATGATTCCTAAGCATTAAAATGACCTATTGTGCAATAGACTCTTTAACTATGGCAGCTACTTAGCATCATGATGGTCCAACAAACAAAACTTGCAAAAACAATATGCCTCTTTTTTTGGAGAGGTCATTGCTTTTCACCTCCTATTTAAAATTCTTATTGAAAAAATCCTAATTATAAATAATTTTTGCTCCCCCGTTTCTAAGCTTCACCAGCTTTCATTATTAGATTGGTGAATAAAGTCTTCCCTAGAATAAAGAGCATAATCACATATGGGAAACAGAAGCCAAGAAAAATTTCCACCAGTAACATAATCAATTCACAAATATATGAGACATCTGAAAATAGAAAACCTCACCCGAACATGGTCGTTGGGCCGGAAACCAGGCTTCCCAGTAGCTTGGGAAGGTGGTGTGCTAAATCCCTGAAAGATATCCAAGGGTATTGGCCCAAGGAGCTGAAAATCTTCAATGTCATCACTATTATCCTCTTTCATACTTTCAATAGGGAAATCCAAAATATTCGTAATGTTATCAAACCAATTGTCACCAGGCAACCCCTTACCAAACCCATCCCAAAAGATTGTAGACTCAACCATGCTGCTATTCTCTTCTGAAACTAAACCACAATTTTAACACCAAAAATTCAAAAATTAACTGCCGTTTAAAATAAAAAAAAATCCAAAGTAACAAACAGTCAAAAGACAAATTTACTATTATACAAGAATTTATTTATATACATATATGTATACAACTTATCCAGTCAAAGTTCAATATATATTTATATACATGTGTAAGTGGGTTCAAGTCACAAAAATCAAATCGTATTAGCGTTCAAATCAATCAAAAGAGTCTCTCCTTAAATAAAAGTAAGACTAGACCCAGTTAGTATATGTTATCTTTGATATAATATAAATAAATATTGACCTTATTTAGTTGATTAAGGAAATTCTAAATAGGATTTGATATCTTTATAATAGGACCGTGACGTAATTTAATCCAAATGCGGGTAGTAAACAAAAAGGAGACCTTGTCATGGTGACGTATTTAAAAAAAATAATAATATTACAAGGACTCAAGGAATCATCTTGCGTTAATCTCTCTATTACAGTATGACAGGAAAATTAAAAGTGTATTCCAGCTCATCAAGTCAATACTTTCGGTAAAATTAAGGAGATCAAAAGTTCAATACCGTGTGACGGACTAAATTCTTTCGGTGAAATTAAGGAAATTACATTAAGAAATTAAGGAAATTACATTAATTATGGCTAGAATTAGACATTAATTAAAATACGTGCCTGTTGGCAGAATCCTTTTCCATAAAACACGTTATGGATTACTACAAGTATTTATTCCCTTCTTTTACCGGAAAATAAAAAATAAAAAAAGAATAAAAATTTATACCCTTCTGGATTCTTCTAATAAGGTTTGCCCGAAGAAAGATAAAACCAGGGCTTTGGGCTTGCTATTTCCCAGAAAAAGAAAAAAGGGAAAAAAGATAAAGATAAAACCTTGGGGCTTGTTTGGCTGCGGAGAAAATGTAAGAAATTAAACGGGAAAGAAAGAAAGAAACAGATAATCGTAAAGTGAAACTCTTGGAATTTGCACTGTTTAGGCTTATGGGTTTTGTTATACATGAACAAATAACAAAACCCAGAAACAAAATGTTAAAATAATGCAGTTTATCTATCTAATTCCTGAGCAGCCAAACAAATAATTGCCATTCTCAGGTTTTCAAGAACTATAAATAAAGAGAGAAAATATAAAGAGCTTATTTGAAATCTTCAACTATGAATTTAGCAGAAATAGAGGGTACAAGGGAAACAAACCTTAGGGCTATGTGGACTCTTCAGTCTTCTTAAGCCAATGCGAGTTTGGGTTGGGTCTTTGGGAAGAAAGGGGAAACAAAGAGATTCAGATGAATTCAATGTCCCATTGGATAGATTCAAGAAAAGTAATAAATTAATAATACAAATAAAAATTTAATAATTATTTTATAGTTCATATTTATAATATAAGTAAATAATTTAATATTATAAAAATTATAACACAGACATAATAAGTAAATATTTAGGCAAAAATAATAATTTTCTATACAAAAAGTTTTTATAAAGAATAGCGAAAAGTGCATAAATCAAATATACTATATTTTCCAAACACCGCAATTAAAATCAAAACTTACCATATACTATTTGGATAAAAATGATATTAATTTGACATTTTTTACCATTTGATAAATACGTAGAATTTTTATTGAAATTTCAAATCTTCAAAATTCTTACTAATATTTTATATTAAAAATACAATAATATTTATAATTTTTATGAAATTAATGTCAATTTACTGACTATTTATTAGTAATTTATATTTTCACATCAAAGTAAAAAATTTCTCGAGTTCCCATGCGAAACACCATTACTGTATTAACGCTTTTTATTAAAATAGTAAAAGTAGTATTGCCATAAATATATTTATTTGTCAATTGCATGATAATATATAATTAAATAAAAATTAATAAGTAGAATTTACAATTAGTTAAATATTAAATATATTCTAATTTTAATTACCACATCATTGACAATAAAAATTATGAAAATACATATTAATTTTTAAATATAAATTCTCTTTACATATTATATCATTCTAAAATGTGCTATATTATCTATCTATCTATCTATCTCTAAAGAGAATAGGAGGTTAGGACCAGATCAATTTTTTGTATTTTTAGTACTTTTTTTTATATATTATTATTTTTTTTGCATTCTTTTTCCTATTTTTTTGACATGAGTTTCAAATATAATAACAATATATGTTTCATATAATTTCATTATCCCTAATGAGATCTTTAGTTTTGAGATTTTGAAAAATACAAATTACACTCCAAAGTTATATCAAAAATATAATTTATATTTTAAATTAATTTTTAAAAAAAAATTACTTTAAATTTTATTTTTACCAATTAAATGTACCATGGCCGCAATATTTCGTCTGTTTCCTTACCACCTGTTGACATGACATCAGTACCTAAGGGCTAAAAGCCTAAAATCGGTACATCACATCTTAATCAAATGGTGACCGGAGTGCTTTGGAATGGGTTCTGCCGGAGTGAGTAAATGGTGGCCAGGTGGGTTTCTTCTTTAATTTCAGAAATTTCAAAAACAATTGTAAGCATAACAATTGTCATTGACTAACACATATCATTGACTATAACCAGAACAATATTGTTTCTTGAACACAACTACAAGCAAATCTAAAAGTTTGTTGCTCAGACAATCAAACCTCTCATCACATACCTTCACTCCACTCCACACCCCTCCTTCACTCCCACATAATCTGAGAAACCCAACACCAAAAATGGAGGAAAGTGCAACCAGAACCAAAACCAAAGCCGAACGCCTCCTCGGAATAATAGAGAAGCTCTTAGAAACCCGAGATCTAGTCCCAACTTAATTCCAGCTTCGATGACCTCGATTTACTCAAGAAACAGTACCTCCGCCTCGCCCTCCTCCTCCACCAGATAAGAACAAATTTCTCTTCGCGCACGATGCCTTCCAACTTGTTGCCGACGCGTGGGTCGTCTTATCGGGTCCGACCAAGATATCATATGATTCGAGTACCCCCACTTCGCAGTTGAGGAAATCCAGAAAACAAAGGAGACGGTGTCGGCCATAATTGGTGGGACAATTTGAGAGTGTTTGTGTTGGTGAATGGGTGGTTCAGGACTCTGGAGTGGAGATGGGAGACAGCGGATGGAGATTAGAGAGGTAGGCTGTTTTGATCCGGCCTAGAAGTTGAAGGGTTGAACCAAGTGTTGCAAATTGGTGGTGAAAAGTCTGTATTACCCTTCAGTTCAATCATCCATTAACATTTATTAACTGAAACTGACTGGAATTTGAGGCCCAAATGCTTTTAATTGATAAAAATAAATTTAAAAAATTAATTTGAAATATAATTTATATTTTTGATATAAATTTGTAATGCAATTTATTTTAATCAGATGTTACTCCCGTCGAAAAAACCCGCGCGAGTAGAAGCGACGTCCAAGTGTCAATTTAAAATTCCAAAGAATGGCTACAGTGAGGGAACGTCATAACAAACTCTTGAAAAAAGTTCAAAACTCCAAAAAAAAAAAACCATCGAGTTAATGACTCAATGGTGTCCGCCACACACTAAAAAAAAAAAACATTTTTTTGTCTCAAATTAATTATCCACTTTGAGTATTTTTAATCAAATTATTTATTTCTAAAATTCATTTTTATACTATTTTTTGACAATTACAAGGGGAATAAATATGTTCATTTTAAACTACATATAATTTCTTAAAAATTTTAATTTTTATAATTTAAAAATTATATCAATATATGTTTTATTTTTGTTTTCAAAAATTATAATTTTAACCAAAAAAATTCAAAACTGCATATTTATTTTGAGATAAAAGAAGTAAAAAACAGTGACACAATTTCTCTGCCGTTCAACTAAACATGTCAATCCGAAGAAACACAGGTATCTAATCTTTCGATGGTCCCACAAACAATTAAAAAAGGATTTACACAACACAAGTCTTTGGGGTATTTTCCTATAACACATGAGACCTATTTGGTTTAACTTATTAAAATTAATTATAATTTATTTTTAAAAATTAATTATTTTTATTAATTTAAAAAAATATATATAAATTAAATATAACTTATATCGTTAATTTATTTAAAAATTTTGGTTAATAAATACTTTTTTCAACTCATAACTTATTTTAATTATAAAATAAACTTTAAACAATTTTGAAATAAATTATACCAAACAAGATCATTTTGTTGAGAATTGTGTTACAAATTATCTTCTCAATTGATAAGTCTCTATTTTAAGGCACATATATCTCTACACGGTATAATATACTATAAGAATACATTTTCAAGCTACATTTTCCCCTTCCTCATACAACATTCAAACAACACCTTGTACAAGCCTATCATTCCACCCGATTCACGAACAAGAATCAAAAACAGAACTACAGGCTCTAAACAACTTGAAAATATAGCCACAACACACACAGCACAGATATTATTGAGATTTACGAGCAAAAGCCTGGGATTTAAAATTTCATTTTAGGGATTAAGAATATATCAATGGCAATCAAAATTCAGTAAGTAGCTGCTGTACGACCTCGAGCAGAAAATGTTATACCATCTAAATGTGCATCCCTCTCGGAAAGTAGAGCATAGATTGAGAAAAAGAAAAAGTGCAAGGGAAACCATATATTTTTCACATCTTGATTGACCATCTCTACAAAATTGCCATTTTTGGGCTTAAATATTATAAATGGATCTTCCATCTATCTCCTAAAACATTTTGTTTTGTACCATCATTATATTTGATTCATATTTTAAGCTTTGATTTTCTTCTTCTTGCATTTACAATCAGGAGAAGGAAGAAAAGGAGCAAGATGATGGTGGCTAATGAAAAGGATTTCCAAGAAGGGGCGTCAACAAATGGATATCTGAATTTGCTCTCCTGTGTCTCCTGCAATTTGTTCTGGGGACAAAAAAGTCATTAAACAATCATCATTATGCCATTTATTTAGGGCATTGATTTTTCCAGAAGATTTTTATAATTCCACAAGGAATCTCACACAAAAAATGGTAAGTGCCCCCATCACCCATACAAAAGAGGAGATTTGAGGAAATATCAGATGAGCTTGTGAAATATTTGATCTTTTATAGAAGTAGGAAGTCGACACACACTCCATTCTATAAAAAGAGTCCCATTTGTCATTTTCTCTTTTTGTTCCACAATAAGAGTGCCTTTCTCACATTGACGGTAGTATAAAACGCCATAATGTCCTCAAGTTTACTATCACAACAACATTATGTGTTTAGTACTTTAGGGTGATACTAAACTAACCCTTCATTATGATGTAGAAGAAATATGGAGAACATCCTTAATTATTTGTAAAATTTACAAACGGGACTCTTTTTTTTTTTTGGGAACGGAGGGAGTAACAAGAATTAAGAAGCCAGAAAAGTTGAGTTTCAGAAAGAGTGACACTCACAGAACCATCCAACTTTTGAACCATCTTTCTGTGTTGCTTTGCAAAAATGTCCTGAGCATAATTGTAAAGATGCATGTCTAGACTGTTAAGTGACGCAATCTCCTGAAGAACCGGTTCAGGAACATGAAGACGTGCCTGAATTTTTCAAATTCAAAATATTTAGGTCTGAAAGCGACAAAGAAAATTTATAAATTGAATTTATATATCAACTGAAATCCCACAAAATAATGGTGACTAAAGAAGCTTAGTTATAAAGAAATTAACAGAAATTGTACCTCTTTAGTAAAATTTGCAGGGGAGATTCTACTCAGAGACATATTTCTTCGTTGTGCTTGGGAATTACGTAAGCTAGAAATACAGGTCTCATAAACTTCAGTAAGTTTCTCCACAGTCATCTGATATGGTAGAAAGAGGCTCTTAGTCACACCTTTACTGGTACAATGGTAATAAATGAGAAGATACATAGTCAAAAAAAAATATAGCGTGAAATGGACTCACATTTTTGCTGCTCGTTTCAACTTTATGAGTAGATGAAATTTTGTTTGGCATTTGGTTCGGGCTTCTATTCTGTTCAGGTATATTAGTGCATCAAAATTGCAGCAACGATAGAAATCTCAAGTAATTTTTTATAGAGAAAATATGATGGATATTTCGAGCATCGACAGGTTGGCACTTTTTACCTGACTAGTAAGAGTGTCAGACTTTGAATCTATCTGTTGTGCTGCAAAAAGCAGAACTATAAGCCATCACATAAAATGAACAGAAACTACAACAAAAACTAAATTAGTGTTGTTTAGGCATTCCAACTTTATCCTTATACATTTACTTTAAACGATAGCTAGGACACCAGAAATCTATCAAGTAGCCCTTTACTCATGAAGGATAAAATATAATATCTATTAGTATACGTAGTTTGATTTTGACATTGAAAAACTTTTAATGGACATATTAAGAAGGATAGATTAACTAAATATGAGTATAAAGGATTAACTATCCTTAATTTTCAGACCTTCAACCATCACAGCATGATCATCTACTAAATCCAATGTAACAATCGTCGAAAATTATGGCCTTATTTCAATGGTGGGTTTGAGGTTAAATTCTCAGTCCCTCTATCTATCCACTAACATAATAAAAAGAAAACAATATTAAATAAAAGTTAAAAAAAATTTCGAAGGACCATATTACCATGACTATATCCTCAAGCCAATATCCAAAAGACTGTTCATAGGCCAACCTCAATAGAGCATCAACAGAATGAAGGAGTGAAAAAAGAAGGGAAACGAAGAAACAATGAGTCGTAGCAATTAAATGTATATGCAATTGTTTCTTGATTACCTCCATGTTAAGATATAAGCCCTTCGTCCCATTTTAATTGTCATAATTTGACTTTTATGCTCAAATTGACCACTTTTAGAATTAATAAATAGCACTATTATTTTAAATGTCGACAGAGAAACTATAATCGTTCTAAAATACAGTGAATAGATCATGATATCCAAATAATTATGCCTAGTTGTTGATTTCAAATTGATCAATTTGACCATGAAACTGAAATTCTGACAATTAAAATGGGATAGAGGGAGAAGTATCTCCTATCCGAAATTGGAAACTTATTCCAAGTTGGAAAAGGTTTTCCAATTGTAAGTTGGGGCAGTTTTGAAGTCCACTTGGGGTGTGGTCTCAATAAGACATACACACTTCCTTTCTTCTGTTCTTTTTCTTCCTTCCACATAATATTTGAACCCTAATATTCTAATTCTCCAAAACCTTCTCCATATCACTCACAAGGTCCAAACAAGGCATAGTCTTGGAAACAAATACTTATAACCATCTTTCTATGGTGCGCTCATTTCCTTATCACATATTTCACTTTTCTTAATTTCATAAAGACCATAATATGATATAGTGCTTTCAAGTTACAACCACCCATGGTTGGCTTGTTCAACTTTTTCATTCCTTCAAGAAATGAAAAAATTTATACAAATTTTCATATGCCTACTTCAGTTTATCCTTATTCAGGAAAAAGATAACATATTCATAGCAACGCATACCTGATTTGAAGTTAGCTGCCAGATCTGTAGTCGAGTTCGATGGCATCAACTGGGAAATCACTTGCGAACCAACCACATTTGCAAACATTGTGGCAGATTCTTTGTGTTTCTCGGTGAGCCCAACATAAAGCATGTTGTCCAATCTCTTCTGCAAGATTTACAAGGACCCACTATGATTGCAGACATGCTGGATAGTAAAGAAATTCAGAGCGACAACATGAACTCTCCATATTAGAAACATTTTACAGTACTTCATGGCCTTACCTTTGCAACTTCAAGCACATGTTCACCAAGACTTGGATGCTTTACTACACAATGGCGCACTTCATGTGATTCTCCTAAATTAGAGTTGTTCGTCAATCCTGCAACCTATTTAGTTAAAGAAACAATTAGCCAAACACTGTAACCATTTGTGATCGTTTACATATGGAAATGAACTTAAGCAGGAATTAGTGGTCCACACACCATGATAGTTTTGGTTTGATTCATCTAAAGACAGAAATTACTACTCCCTCCATCCAACTTTACATGTCCTCATTTTTTGACTGCTTTTTGGCACAGAGTTTAAGACATTTCAAAAACACATTTATCTATTATATTTTGTAATTATTTTTGAATTCTTGATATATTTGTATCTTATACATTCCAATATATTCAATATGTATAACAAATAGAACGTATAACTATGTTTTCGGAACGTCTTAAAACTCATCCCACAAACTGCAAAAAAAATTAGGACATCTAAAGTTGGGCGGAAGGAGTACAACTTAACATGATATCAATTTATTTTGGTGGAAGTAAAATTATGCATCAGTTTCATAAAGTTTATTTTATTTGACAAGTGATAACCATTTAATTATTTACTGTATTTAATGTACTAACTATTGAAACCAAAACATAATGCTATGATACCTGGAACGTGGCTCCATTGTGAATGATGTCGAGAGCAATAGGATCATGAATGTATTCAAGCAATGGCATGACAATGTCCCCCATATTGTATGAGTCTTTGCTTTTAGTATATGCTGAGTCCTTAAGCTTTCTGGCCTCTCTCTGTCCATTAGAATTAAAAATAGACTCGTCAGCTATCAAGAAATAATAAACAACTGGTAAACCTAATAGAAAATGTAGAAAGTGTATCTACAAGCTATGTAATTCGAGCAATAGAATAACTTATTGACTGTTAAGAGAGGAGAGGAGAGGAGAGGAGAGGAGGAGGACGAGGATTTGGTTCCTTGGGGTGGGGGGGGTTTACAACAAAAGAATATCAAATTTTGCTGGTGTTACAAAACTGCTGATGCAACAGTGTCTACTAATACCATTACTGCTCCTCGTCAATTGGACTCCTACAATAAATTAAGACAAGAAATGCCTCGAAGCTCGCCTTTGCAGTAACCTTTTATGGGAATAAATTTGAGTTTTCCTTTTTAGTATCATATGATATGAGCACTTAAAATACGCAAAAAATTGTTTACGTTGGTAAGACTCGTATGTTTCAGTATTTAATGCTTCCAACGAGCTAAAATATCCAAAATCCAAACTTGACCAATTAATTACAATATCTATTTCTTCCAAAAGGAAAAACTAAACCTAATTGTATAAGAGTACATAATCGTAATAATTTTTCATTCGCAAACTTTAATTGAGATCAATATCACTCAAATTCCGAATCCATATTTGAGGCGCGTGTGGATAAATTCCAAAATAATGCAACTAGTCAAGAACATGGCCAACAGCCAGCTGCCTTTTGACACCTGAGGAACCGCTGCATCGCCAACAGATGGGCCATGTGGCCGAGACTTATTTAGACGGCCGATATCTTTGCAGATTCTCTTTGTCTTCAGAATCTACCAACTACTGCTACGTTCATCCTTGCTTGTCTCTTTCTCCTTTTGGCTCTCATAATTGATTATGATTTACAGACTTCTATCCTATTTTTGCTTAGTTGCTTATTCCAGTAACCAACTGACAAAATAGTAAACTAGAAACCAATTATCTATGAAACAGTAGCAGTAGCACCAACCAAAGATCTACAAAATAAATCCATTATAATTTATTTACATCTAAAACAGAACTGCATCAACAAGAATGAACGCCTGACCCACAAGATATGGTACAGTTGAGCCCAAAATACCTATTGCATTACAACAGTTGGGATAAAAATAAAAATTCAAAATAAGTAGGCACAATCCAATGATAAGGTTTATACAAACATACCCGAGCAAATAGATCCTCTCTCATCCAAGGAACCAAATACTTCCATGGCCAAATATCCAGTGTGCTTACTCCTTTTGTGCTAGCACGAATGCGTCCAGACATTCTTGTGGCAGATGTTAAGTTAGGGTGAACCAAAAATCTAGCCGCTACCTCTACCGAAAATTCGTAAGTGCTAAAAATGCGGTCAATTGGGTTCCTAAGTATTGTCACCACTGAAGTTCTGTCCCTCGGAAGTTTGGACATCATGCTGTAATCATCATGACTAGCCAATAACCGGCAATCCGGTTTGCTGCACTAAGAAGAATTACTGACTCAGAAAGACTTTAGGAAATGATATTGCCATGTGTTCACTAAACAGATAGTGAGGCATCACTGAATTAATCTAGTTAAAGTGTTTGATCAACAAACATCTACTACTAATAAGAATAACATACTGAGGAAATATATAAGAAAGAAAAGTGTTACCTGGGATTGAACCGCAGTTTATCATACGAACGAGGGCATTCTAAAGAGAGAGTGTACAGCTTTTTCAAGAAACTGTAAATATCAAATATTATTACAAAAATGAGTTACTCTGCCTTTCATATTATAAAGTGAAAGGAACAATTGCCTCATGTCATAAGAAAATGTACCAATGAAAATATGTCCGGCCACCTGTTCTTGGGACGTGTAGGAAAAACAGCAAGTCCTGTAGTATATGGCTATCTTCTTTGACTTCTAAATGTAGGGAAGAAGATGCCCACTTCTTCACTTTATTTTCACATTGCTTAAAATCTTTTTTGGTCGGAGATGCATTTATTGTTGTACAAGCTAGGATAAAAAAGTAAATACTCTGTTAGCAGAGACCCATTAAAGATATGAAAGTCAAGAATACACCATCTTCCCTAAATTTAGAATCGTACACTAAAAGAAAGAAAGAAATACAGATAAAATGTCATTTTTATTCTGATGGGAAGCTAATGAATCTTTGAAAATTCTACCAAAACAATATGATGAGATAACAATACAAAAGGAAATATAAACAAACACATTGGCAAAGCCAAATGTCGATCAAAATTAGATGTTTCTAAACCCTACCACTTCAAATTCGAATTTCATATATATTTTTTTCCCCACATATTATAGTCATGTTTTCGGGTTACTCTCATCAATTGGTTTAATTTCTGCTACAGTATGAAACCTCAAATAAAGAAGGAAGCTTGTAGAGTCGATAAAACGCATACCAATCCCAATAAGCAGCAGAACAGCAAACTTGCGAGCATGATCCATTCACTGAAATCCCACTCTAAGACTTGAAAATTTGACAGGGCATCGCATACACCAACAATTTTATAAGTGACTCATGAACACAGTATTCGACAAAATGCATAGGACTATACAAAACATAACAAAAAAATTCGAGCTTGGGGGAGAAATGGCTAACCTGTATGGAAACGGGAGATCTTGTGTTCATAAATTTGGGCTGTAAAACGGTGTCGGAAGACCACCAGACAAAGCTCACGATCGGAGGGGTCCACCAGCACTCCGATTGAGGCTTTTGATTTGCCCCAAAACTAATTTTTTTTTCTCACCGGATTGCGAAAGTTCACAATCGGAATATATTATCGGGCTTCGCTCTTTCGCGCTCTCTACGTATGACAGAGAGGAGTTAACCGGCGATGGTTGAATGGAGACAAGGTAAACGTAACATTGGTCAATGCGTTTCGTACTTTTTAGCCTGCTGGTGGCAAAGTGGTAATTCTAGACACTGCACGCAATTTAAGGACATCGGTTTCCAGTAGTGCGCGAAAACAGAATGCGTTTGATCGGTTTCAACTTTTAGGAGGAGTCAAACTAGTGGACACGTGCTCACCACTTCCCGCTAAGATTATTTACAAGTAAATTAATATTTCGACTAATATAAATTAATTTTGATCAGTTCGATTATTAGTATTGAAATTATGAAACTCCTATTTGTTGTAAATATTTTGTGTGATTGAATTTTAAAGAACAAAATGAGACTCAGTTCTACTCTATTTTATAAACGCAAGATATGTTGGATTAGAAAGTCGAGTTCAACGAGGTAAGATTTTGTTAGAAATTCGGGTTTTGCTCGATTAAAATTTGGCCCATACATGTTAAAAAGTTTAACTTAAATTTATTAAAAAAATTAAAAATTTTAATTTGTTAAAATTTGATAATATTAAATATTTTCACGCATAATTAACTTTAGGATTTGCTCTGAAAGTTAATATTTGATTGAACTATCTATTTTGTTATTGGAGTATTTGATTTGTCCTTAAAAGAATGACTATCATCTCAAATATGTGTCTATTATTTTGTCCTGATAGATAGAATATATAACAAAATTTAATTATGTAGTCATATATGTTCATGGTTTTTATCCATTCTTAAGAAATCCATTTGAAGTGGAAGCTCCACCATACCAACTAGTTAGCTACAAAAGTACTTTTGATTGTGTTTGGTATAATTCACAATCAATAGACATATAAAATGAGCAACCCATGATGTATTTACCTACATCGCGATTATACACATACACACACAAAAGTAGAAATTGACTTTGAGAATCTAAACGCAGAAGAATGAAATAGTTATATTATAGCCAAATAAAGCATATTCATAGAGGAATTATACTTCTATCAATCACCAGAAGGCAACACATTCTGAACACATATATTTGATTGAATAAAAAGAATCAACATTTTGCAAGTTGATTTTTTCATAACAATGAATTTTAGTAGCAACATCATATTAGTGGTGCCGTGTGTTGCGTCCAACTCAATAAATCCATAGTGTTCTTACTCAATCACCAAAACCGATTTCGAGGCATCTAGGTGGTTAAGGCGACAGATTCCGATAAGTTTCTCTTGAAACTCATCTAGTGTGTTACCCTGTATGTATAAAATATGTTCACATTTAGATATGAACAAAAAGGGACTCATATAACTTAGAAAATTTAATAGCTCATTTTCATGCTACAAAAATATTAGTTACTTCTACCTGTATCAAGAATGCCAATGTCTTTTACTTTTAATTTATCATTATTTGCTTAAAAAATTCAATCAAATATGAAATAATTGTTATATTTTTAGTTTGAATTACTACTCTTTGTTTGAACTTTATTTTGTAGGTTTTTGGGTTTATTTGGTGCAAATTTGGGCTTGAAATGGACATGGGACAAATCATAATCAAACTAGCACAAAGTTGTTGGCGTTAATTTTCATATTCCTGTTCTGATTATGCAAGAAAGATCCGTTCCAGACCATTCATGTACGAATTTTAAATAAATTCGGATTGTGTATCTTGCTCTATAAATAGCATAGAACTTTAGATAATTTATGTATCAATTTTCATAATTTATAGCTAGTAGCTTAGTAGCAGTATTTGTAGATGATGTTTGGTGGAAACTTTCCCACAAGACGAACACTTTTCATTCGAGTAACTTTATGAGTTCTATTATTCTAAAATCTTCTCTTTTCTTTTTTAATATAATTATGTTCTAAATTTTTTTGTGCTAAAATTAGATGGATCATGCCCATGATTAATTAGATATAC
>JAUMHB010022343.1:0-16781 GCA_032359685.1 Pittosporum tobira
TATATATATATATATATATATATATATATATAAGTATCAAAAAATACTAAGAGTAAAATGTTGTATTATATTAATTAATTTCTTAAAAATACTCGCAAGCATTTTTGTAAAGAAAGTAAAACTAAATAATCTCACATTCTTAATTTGATTATGATTATATAAGGTAATTTAGCAAAAGCTCTCATTAAATTGATTTTTAATTAAAAGCCAATATGGAAACTTTATAAATAATTTATTATATTAAATTATGCAATAATAATTTATTTAAATGCCTTAACAAATAGATTTAACAAAAGTATAATTCCTCGATAATCTTATCTTATTATCAAAATTGGTTATTCTCACAAGATTGACTTTATAAGTCAAATCTATACAACATAAAATTATGAAAGAAAAGTGATGATAAATAAATAAATTGTAGAAGAAACCAAAGAATATTGATTGAATACTCGATAGGTACCACATTTAAAGTTCAAATAATAAATTTGTACTCTCTTTATCATAAAAACAATGAATAAAATAAAAAAATACGTAAATTAAGGAAATTAGTTTTTGTAAGAGAAAATATATTTTTTTGACAAAATTATTTTTATAAATGTATTTTATAATGATAAAGTGAATATAAAAAAATACTCATAAATAAAAACAATAAATTAAGTCATTCTTTTTGAAAGGTACGTGAGTTCATTTTTTCAAGACAATGGGAGTATATCTTAAAAAATAAGAATAATTAATAAAAAATCAAAATTGTTAGAAATATCAATTCTTTATTTAAAATAATAATAGAGAAGATATTAGAATGAAACGAAAATGGGGTCCACTTTATTTGAAAGAAATAAAGGAATGGATTGTATTGTAGATACAGATAATATTTAGAGAGAGAAAAAATCAAGAGTTTTAGAGAGAGAGAAAAAAAAAATTAACGAAAAGAATTCCCATTTTAATATAGTCCCCTCCCTCCCTCTTTGGCTCATTTGTATCCATTTTGGGTTCGTCGATGACCGCCAACTCTCTCCATTTCAAAACCCTTTCTTTTCTCAGACTCAGGTAAATTTTTAATCTATCTCTCAATACACTGTATCTATATATGTTTGTCAATGGTGTATCTGTTTATATATTGGTTAATTCTATTGTGAACCTTTGTATTGGCATTGGATTGATTGATTGACAAAATTTTAATTTTAAGGTTTAGGGTGTTGTTTATATAATTGTAGGTTTGTATATGATTTTGGTTAGGGTTTTTATGTACATTCACACTCTTTAGTATATGATGATTATTTCTGGAATTTTTATTGTACACAATTGAGAGAAATAGGACTCTATTTAGGTATGAAGTCATTTATTTAATAATGGAAGATGATTTATCCTCAGTGAATTGTTCACAATTACCTATGTAAAACTTATAATACTTACCGTGGGTCTCATTTGTAAATTTATCCTATGAGTTATAGACATGTATCTGGGAATTGGGTAGTTGGAACATAGGAGTAGGAGGATATAACGTGACTCTTTTTAATTGATGTTCATTGTTATAGGTGTGAACAAGCTGGCAAACTGATTATTGTCTACAAAACTAAGGCGTATTACTGGCCCTGTTGGCAATTTTGTTTTTCCTTCTTTTTTTTTTCTTTTCAGGGTATTAAGGTCTAGTTTATGTCAGCTAATTATGCTTGAAAGTTATTGTAAATTATGAGAGGAGGAAAGATCAAAATTCGGATCTTGTGCTTTATGGGCTTGTTAGCATACCGAAGATGATTCATGTACCTTAGTTCTGAGTTTTTTGTTTCTTGAATCCCAACTAGTGATAAATGGGTCTATTAATGAGTTTTTTCTAGGAAATTCTGATTTCTGCCTAAGTTTCTTTTGATAGGTAATTGGCCTCAGCCCTCAGGTTTGGGTATTTTAAGCAGCGAGCTTGAGGTTATTCCTCAATACCTCTGCCTAGATTTTAGATATGTCTTAGGCTTGTTTTATATGCATTTACCTACGTGGGTGCATCTGTGTGCTTGGCTTGTGGATATGGTACTCAATAGGTAAAAAAGAAAAAAAGGAGCAATAAAACATAGAACAAGAAAGAAAGCTAACCCTTTACAACATTTAAGCTGAGGGGAAGCGATACTTATTTTAAGTAAAATTTTTGGTCACACATATGTTACACTCAATTGTTGAATGCTTGGTCACGGGTTAAAGTCACTGAAACAGCCTGTCTATTTCCAAACTATATTTAAAAACAATCTCCCAACAAGGCAACAATCAAAGCATATGATAAACAGAGATCAGTGAAATTAACTGCAGCACTTCAATGTTAAAGAAAATCTGAATACTTAGAAAATGAAATTACTTGTATTTAGTTAAAGATATCAAATAACTCTAGTTTTCTTTAAACAACAGAAATAAAAAACGAAAAAAATAAGGCGAGGGCCACCTAGGACCCTGGAACATTATCTAGCAATTAAGGAAGTGAGATGATGAAGGGCAATTCTGCCAATATTGCCTAACCGAATTTCAGAACATTGCCTATGAGTATGGAAGAATGTCAATATTTCATTTGTAATTCTTAAGTAGTAGGATCCTTGGCTCCATAACCAGTTTTAGATTGTTGGCACCCCTTGGTTTCTTTTTAATATAATCTTTTACTTGTCTGGAAAGAAAAAACCTGAGGTAGCATTAAATAGTTTGGCTTCTCTTGAAGCCATATATTCATTTTTTCTGTTGATTGTGTCTCTTTTCTAGTTTTAGTACTTCTACCTTTGTACATAGTCTCATTTAATTTGCTATTCTTTTAATTGTAGATAGTTAATTTTATTTATTTATTTATTTTTTAATGTTTATTTTACTGTGCTTTTTCAGATGATGAAGTCCTATGTATGGCTACAAACTGCCGATGGTTCGATACAAGAAGTAGAACAAGAAGTTGCCAAGTCTTGCCCCATGATATGTCATGAAATGCAGTCAGGAGTCGGAACTTCAAAGAACCACCCCATATCCCTACCGCCAAAAGTTACTGCAGCCATGTTGAGTTTAATTTTTGACTATTGCCGATTTCACCAAGCACCTGGCCGCTCTAACAAGGTTACATATTTATTTATTTATTAATCCTGCTGAAAGTTAATCTTGCCATATTGAGTAAATTCCTGAATCCTAGATTTATTGAAATAGTAAACTAGGTGTATTATTTTGTAGTAGCATTTGACAAGAGGATACTGCAAAGATGGACTTGATTTCTGTTTATTTGTACAGGAGCGGAAGTCCTATGATGAAAAGTTGGTTCGAATGGACACAAAAAGGCTTTGTGCATTGACCTCTGCTGCGGACAGCCTACAATTGAAAACATTGGTTGACCTTATGAGTCGTACACTTGCACGGAATATTGAAGGGAGAGCTCCGGAGGAGGTCCGTGAGATGTTTAATCTATCGGATGATCTCACAGAGGTGTTTTGTGCTTGCAACCAAACATAGGCTTATTGTGTTTTTTTCCTAGCGGAAAAGTTTAGTTAGTGCCCTTTACTGCTTCGGTATAATAATGACTCAAGTTAGTTGATGCAGGAAGAAAAGTTGGAGCCTTTGCATAACATATCTGGTGATCCACGGATCCGGCTTTTGAATAGGTTGAATGCAAAAAAGTTGAAAGAAATAAAAGAGAAAGAGAAATTGAAGGTGTGTTTGTCGTTGTTTGTTTTTTGTTGTTTGTTTTGTTTTGTTTTATTTTTTTTCATTTTAATTTTTTTTTTCTGTTGATTAATGGATGTTCCCTGTGGTTAGAATGTGGTGGCAGAAAAGGTGAAATGTGAAGATGCACGTTCCGTTGATGAGCTCTTATCATTCATTAATGGGGGCGAGGAAGGTATATTCACCAATTTCTGTTTTTGTTGTGTGCATACCATTCATCTACCCTCTCCACTCCTTCTTGTCCTATTAGGCCGGGCACTAATATTAATCTAAGTTGAGTAATTATTTGCAGATTCCAAGGGAGTCCGAGCTTCAAAGAGTAAAAAGAAAACCCGTAAAAGAAAAGAACAGCAGAAGAAGGCTCCTTCTAGTAGTGCTTCAAATGGTACATTGTCCAACAATGCTATTGAGGTCCATAATAAGGTCAGTCACCACAATATATGCTGATATTGTGCACTTCGTCATTTTGTACTTTCCACTCAAATGTAAGTACCTAAACAAATGTATCTTTACATGTTCCAGGATCCAAATGGTTCTGATGCTGCGTGTGATAGTGTTAAGGGGGGTCCTGATGGTTTTCTATCCACTTTCACATTCCCACCTGAGGATGAATTCGATGAAGGGGATGTAGATGACGAGATTGACCCTGCATTGAAAGAAAAGATTGATAGGTCAGCGTGACAATCTTTTTGATTTTTAAACATTAAATAAGTTATACCTACAAATGCATGCCATACCATTTTCCTGTGTTATCTCTGGTTGAATTGCTATATATTTCTTTCAGAGGATTCACTACTTTCCTACAATTGAGAATGGCATTGATGTTTCAGTCATTTATTGAGAATCTCATGTTATAGAACAAAATTCTGTTGGGGCGTGACACCATCAGCATTTCCCTTTTTAAGGAATGGTCTTTTGTTGGATGTAATGATCTTTCAGTTCTTTGTGTTTACTGGTTTTCATTGCAAGCTCAGTTGTGTTGGATTTTCCATGTGCTCACTTTAAGGTGTCCCTGAGTAAACAAACATTAATACCCTTCTGTCCATGTACTCCCTTCCTAAGTTATACTCAATAAAGGGTCAAAGGATTTGTGATGCAGTCGGAAAGCAAAACTAGATGTTGTTTTGGTAAAACTGGAATCCACCGGGAGACGAGAAGAGGCAGCAAGTATTTGCTTTGCCTTGAATTAATAACAGCATGCTCTTTATAGGCTGAACACTATAAAAGAAATAACAACAATAAACATAGAATATTTGACCAATTACATCAATCAAGGAAGTGCCTAAAATAGAGAAAGAAGATAGAACAAAGGTTTGCAAACAAATGACCAATAACTTCAGTCAAGGAAATGCCTAAAACAAAAAGGGGAAGTGTATAAAAATCTGTGACCAAATAGTCTCCTGGAATTGCCATCAAATATTGTCTGGATTAAAATCTGAATCACAAAGGTCCATTTGATCTAAAAATCTTGTCGAATACTCCAAAAAATCCTGCTGAAAACTCCTCTACATCAATACCTCTACCCGTATAAATCCTTCAAGGCCTCGCATAGGCCCTAGGCGGTCCTCTACCCCCTCTATTTGGCTGGCTGCATGGATTTCTTCCTGCACGAAACTAGTACGCTACCACATTAATTTAATGAAGGTTTTGAAGCTTTGTAAAGCTTTAAATGAATTTGTGCCTTATAAGATTGTTTTTATGGTATATTTTTATGTCAAATTTAGAATCTCTACATTTAATTCGGGTTGTAAGCAAACCAGGTTGTTCGTGAGCCTGACCCAATTCGCCTAAAGCTTGGCTTGACTTGACTCGAGCTTAATTAACAAGTTGGTCTCATTCATGAATTTATGTTTGTTTAATGAATGAGCGGGGCTCGAGTTGATGTGTTTACTTGAGACCAACACGAGTAAGCCCAACTCCTTTACTAATTTCAAATGTTTTGATTTAATACTCGTTCCATCTTCAAAAGTATGGCTTAAATGTCAAGAACATTTGTCCTCAAAAGCATGGCTCAAATACAATAAGTGAAAGCTAAAAGCGGAGTAAAGGCTGTTTTATCCTTGTGTCACAAATGACATTTTTCATTAATCAAATAAAAGGGTAGACTTGAAAACAAGTTTAGTCTCTCTCCTTTTATTTCACTTGCTTAATATATCTGCAAATTGTGAAGCATCCTTTGAGGATGGAGGTAACTATATTTAAATACTAACTACATATTTTACAAATAGTTTCACTGTGGGACCAATTCGAGCTTGGCCCAACCCAACCGAACTTGGATCGAGCTCGCGAAAAGCTTGTCTGATAGTTGAGTTGATCTCAACGCTCAAAATCAAGGCCGAGTAAAGTCTGACTTCATTTTTCTTTAATCAAATAAAAGGATAAACTTGGAAATAAGTTTTGTCTCACTCCTTTTATTTCACTTGCTTAATATATATGCTAATTGCACTTAAAAACATCCTTTTGAGGACGGAGGTAGTATTAGATAACAATATTTGAATATTAACTACGTATTTACAAATACGTTCACCTTGGGAGTTGGGACCAACTCGAGCTTGGCCCAACTCAACTGAACTTGGATCGAGCGAAAAGCTCGTCTATTAGTTGAGTTGATCTTGATGCTTAAAATCAAGCCCGAGTAAGGTCTGACTCCATTCTTTTCAATGAATTTGAGCTCTGCATGCTAAAATTCGACTAGGCCCAGCTCATTTACAACCCCACATTTAATAATTAGAAATATATACAAATAGAAAGAGAAATAAACAAGAGCGCCTAGGGAAGAGTCTGGGGGCCCCATCAGTGCCTAGCTATTCTTAAAACACTAACGACCATACTAATAAGACTTACCATTGAAAGCCACAAATTTTAGTTATGTTGATAGAGGGGCATTTCGTGATCCACCAATTTGATAAGGTATATGATGAGATTACGGGCAGCTTCTAGTCGAAACTTTAAATGGAAAACCCAAAACAGGAAACATTCAGCGCTAATCCCAAACATATAACCAATCTTAGAATCTCCTAATGAAGGCTGAAAGAGAGAAACAAAATAAAAATACTGAAACCCTATGTTACATGGTACATTTAGAATTCTTGCCATCTATGTGGACCGATAGTATTATTTTCTAACTAATTACATTTCTCTCCTACGGTCCTACCCTCTCCATTCAAATTTATATGCTTTTTATTTGTAATTTAACTATTGTGAGAAAAACCCAAGTTAGACACTCCTATCAAGTCAAGCTTTCATTGTCATAATCAAGTCCTAGATTTGTCCTTATAAATATCATCTGCTATTAGTCAGCTTTTCCATAAGCATATCATACATAACTGTAGATAGTGATAATTAAGCAGGCTGAATAGTCAATAAGTCAGTTACTAATGGTTGGGCCTGCGAGTGGCTGACTATCAGCAGATATTGTGCATCTGTCAACTAATAAAAACGGAGTAATTATATAGTGATGTTATATCCCCAAACTACCTGACTATTTTCAAGCATAAGTGTGATCTGGTCAAATTGAATGTGGAACAAGTTTACTCAATTTGGGGGCATCCTACGATCAAAGAGTCACATAAATTGGGACGGAGGGATATATAGTTATTTTAAACAGTTAGTGCACTGAAAATGGATACAAAAGAATTTGTTGTAATAATCAATTTTTCGTATCACTTTCCAAATGTTAAAGTCTGGCCTTAGTTCTTCGATCTTGGAGAGACAGTTCTATAGTCCTTAAAAAACGTTGGAATCAGCTATAGCTCCAGCTATTATCATTAATTCTTATTTTCGTACGACTTTTTCCTTATTTGTTCTCTGTTTTCATACTCAGGGAAGTAGAAGATTTTGCTCGGAGATTAAATTCAGACTGGCCCAAGAGAATGCAGGAGATATTATCTTTAGGTCCAGAAAGGAGACCAAATCCAATATCTGTCAATGGCAATGGATCTGTGAGGAAATATACAAGTATGTACTATGCCCTTTTCCTGTTGCTTTTACGCTGTCTAAGTATTGCTTGCCTTTTTGGTAAAAAATGGAAGATTCACAATTAATGCTTTCCAAAAACAATAAAATTCCCCTTGAGGTTCTGAGTGACAAATAGTAGCATATATAAAGTTTGGAATAATGCTGGTGTGATTATCTCACATTTGGTTTTGAGTTAAATGAAATTTTGAATTTCAGCTACTCTGAAGTCCAATGCAGTATAATATCCCAGACCTACAAATTGGTTATTCAGCCATTTGGGCTAAAAATGGATATTAATGAATTTGTTTCCTCTTCTAGTTTCTATTTTCCTCGTCTTTTATTTCTTTGATTTCTTCACTATTAAAATGTGAACTCGGAACCATTTCACACACACACGTACACATATATATGTGCTATTGCGGTGTGTGCGCTCGTGTGAACTTGGGAAAACTGTAATTATGGGTCTTGGGATTGGAGTAATTTCATTAGTCTGTATCTTCTCGGGGCTGTTCTACATATGGAAGGAGCATATATTATCTCGTAAAATATCTATTATGCATGGTCTGTATTTCTCTATTATGTGTACACATTTGGTTTAGTTTTGATGCTGTCTTTTCATTCTTTCTATGGATCCTAGGATCTTCACCCATGTTTGATGCATCTTAAAAACGAGTTGGTGATATAATATGGCTGCTAATGGTTTGTTGTACTCGTGAAAAAAGGCTTAAATAATGATTCAAAGTGGTTCCCGTACACATGAACACCTCTTCGATGCGGCTTCTGGTGAATGCTTGATCTTCAAAGATGGGTAAAAATTGTGGGTATAGATTCATCTGCAAATTAGCTAGATATGTTTCTTTTTAAATTTCACAAAAGAATAATAAGAAAATTAAAAAAAAATTAGACATTTTCTTTTTGTTCATATGCATTCTTGGTCTTCAGTTTTGATAAAGGAAGGGGCAATACCCTGTATTCTAACAGGAATTTTAATAAAATGTTTATACAAGCCAAATTGGCCAGTTTTGCTCAATTCAGAGGAATATGTGACATGATGCTCAAAGATTACCATTTCAGGGTTTTAATTTAGAAGCTAGAGATTATGGTTGATTCCTCTTGTATACTCAGCGTTGGTCTTAGCTTTGGTTGCAATTTCCTGTATCATTCATACTCAACTCCAGAAATTTGGGTGAGAAATTAATCAAATACTGTACATTTTTTGCCATCTAGGGGACAGTTTACCGAGACTTTTTCAGGAGAAAATCAAAAAGGTTGGTTTTATTAATAGATATTTTATTATCGTGGTTAAAAATATATATAAGATGCAATTAAAATACTTAATTTCCTCCTAAATGTCTGGAGTTGAGTATGAATGATACAGGAAATTGCAACTCATGGTTTTGCAATCAGCTTGTATTGGAGGTATTGTATGGATCTGTTTTATAGGGCACTACCTCCTGCTTGTCATGAGCAGGTAAATGTTGTTCTGTTATATTTTGGTCTTAGCAAATTGATATTTGCACTCTAAAAATTTATATTTGTACTCCACAAAATACTTACTAATTTTATTGTACATAAAGCAAATGATGTTACATGGAGAATTTTGTAAATAGAGAATTTTTTGGTGCAAATACATAATTGCTTGTCTTAGTCAATTCCGGTGGTCTTAGAATTGAGTTGAGAACCAGAGATTTTGGATTTTATTTTATTTTTCTTTTCATCGAAGTATAAAATAAATAAATAATGAATGCTTGTTTGCTTGCTCGCTCAAGCAATTGAAGTGTTACTGTGTAAGTTTCACTGGGTTAAAAGTTGCCACGTAAGCGCTAACGAAGAAATAGGCAAAGGGGAAACAGTGAGCGTGCCTGCATGGAGTACACATACTAACACATCCTTAGATGCACCAGAGAACTTGATACCGCATCCGTCGCATTAAACAGGTCACATTTTATAAAAGTTGTAAATTTTAAAAATATTTTTTTATTACATATTTACACGTAAATGTAATAATAATTATTTAATTAGCAGTGATGACACAATTATGAAATTCTAATGTTAAATTCAAAGACATTCTGCTATTTTATATTTGTTGTCATTAAACATTGAATTTTTTGTGAAAGAAAATAATTTTTACAAATGAATTGTACATCCGTTTTTTCAAAAGAAGTAAAATTTGGAATATATTCTTTTAATCTCATGGTTACTCTTAGATAGTGATTGTGAAATTATGATATTTAATTTTAATATTATAATTGAAAATATTTTTTTTTTTTTTTTTTTTATGTATTCAAAATTGTTGAAAAATTGAATTCATTTTGTGAGACAAAATAAATGTCAAGTGTTACACTGAATTTAAGTTGACATGTAAATGTATAGCAGCAAGGGGTCCCGCGTGGTGTCCTCACACACGGTGAAATGTAAAATTATCACAGTTAAAATCAATTTTCACCATTTAGATCAATTTGTAACTACTCTTACTAATCTATTCTATCCTTAAAAACAAGGGGAAAACTACATAGGTAACGATCCTTATCAGAGTGTTTTGTATCCTAAAAGTTAAAAGACTTGAGCTGCTGCGACTACCGGTTCGGTTTACCGGGAGGGCTCAAGACGGATATGTGGGCAGGCCCTCTCCGGTTCTCCTCTGGTCCATAAGTTCTTCAGATCGCCTCTTTTCTTTCCCAAGCCTAGAAGCGTGCCTGCGTATAGAGTACACGTACATTACCATTACAAGCAGCAGAGAACTTGATAACCACCTCTGTCCGGTAAAAAAAGTCATATTTGTAAAATTTACAAATGTTAAGAATATATTTTTATTACTAAACATGAGAATAATTGTGTAAATTTTATACTTCCCATCATTAAGCATGAGACTTTTTTTGTGAGACAAGAAAGTTACGAATGAGACGCTTTTTGTGGAAGGCAGAGGGTGGGTAATGAAGATTACACTGACAACTAAATTTGAAATTGTGTATAAATTGGGTGGATTGCCGGAGACGATACCTAGCGTGAAAGGCACAATGTAAAGTAGAGCCGGTTGACCATGTCCATCCATCAAGTTCAGTGCCACATAGGTGATGAGGAGACCTGCAGTTCACAATTGCAATCAATCTACATATAACCAAAGAAAGCCAATACACACAAAAACTCAAATACTATATGTATCTATTATAATCTATTTGTTCTAACATACAAGAGTATTATTGACCTTGAAAAGTCAATTTAGAATATTTTCAAATTCAAACTGACATAAATTATTTTTGTCTTGCCTAAACCGTAAGCCACCATTGCCCAGATAAAGTATCCACCTCGAAGATTCTTTTTGGATAGCCAATCATGCCTGTAAGTACGTAAAATAATTTGGTTTATGACTGGGAATTATAGCCTTTTATTTCTTCTTCTTTTTTTAAAAAAATAAAAAAATAATTTACGTGGTCAAACCTTAGAGAAAATGCTACCAGCAGTCCTGGTAGGATAATATCACCAAACCCAATGATGCTGTAGCCACCCCAGTGGTCAAACATCCTTGGGATTTTTAGAAGCATCGGGATGCCGTCTTCTCCACTATTATCACCCCGAGCTACCTGTGTAGGAAAAATAAATGATTATTGCCATGAGGTCCAAACACAGCCTTCCCTTTATTCTGTGGTCAGTGGTTCGAAGAAATTCTGTAACTTACCACTATCATAACACTTTCATGGAACCACAATTTGGAAACAAACACCCAGAAAATGTCATACAGGAACGCACAACTGAGAAGAACTGTTCCAACCTAATAACAACGAGTGAAATTATGTTGAACACATTTGTCAGAAGAATATTAACTATAACTACTTTCAGCATTTCAACAGTCCAGAAATCATAGTTGTAAATAGTGGATCAAAGAAAAAGGATTTGGCATAACCACCTTGAGATTAGGGACTCGTACGATTTGAAGAACTGTTACTATAAGAGCAATACCCTGATTGAAGAGGGAAAACATGGCAAAAATTTCCGAGTTAAAAGAATAAAATGCTAAGAAACCAAAATACTTGTAAAAGAATGAAGAAACATATCTTACAAGGATATCTTGACCTATCCATGCAAAGGAACGATGGCGAAAAACTGCCCATAAAACTGCAAAAGCTATGCAGAATGGAGAAACACCGAGCGTCAAGTATGAGACAGGCCCCAGCATGGGTACTTTAACAAATGATTCTCCAGCATGTTCAAACACCCTGAAACTATATGCATTTGACAGTTGGTCATTATTATTGTTTCTTATTAATTACAAAAGTTATTACTATTGCAGAGTGATTACTGTTTAAAATTAGTTACGGTAACCAAAAAAGATAAGAAAGACTAGATGCATGTCTTCACTAATCATCACAAAGCTTAAAGCCATGGCTACCCATGTTCTATATAGTTGTTAATTTTTATTTCGCAAATAGACAAAGTGGGGTGGAAGAAAGAGAACATCACTATTTGACTATCATGGTTTAGCATTCTAGATACTATCCCTGACAATCGAAGCTCATATAGACTAGTAAATAGAAGTTTTATACGAAGAGGAGGTCAAATCAATTTCCCAAACTAGTTCAGATTATATATGTGTGTGTACACGCACACACATAATTTAACATAAACATAGCTGAGCAAGTAGAAAAAGAATGGAAAGTGCCATCGGCGTATAGCTATTTATGGGTATGAATAGATATTGACTTTCGTCTAATAAAATATACAAGTCACAATAAATGATAAATAACAATTTGTTTACCATGATAACAAAGCCACCAAACAAGTTTGCAGACCCTGAGAAAACAAAATCAATACTCAATCAGAAAATAAGAGATAAAACAGAGAGAATAATGTCAGCAATTAAAAAATTGTAAAAAAAATTCTCAGAGTAGTGTAGGAGTGAAAACCTCCACACCGCCGATGCAGAACAGAACCACCAAAATTTCGATAAACCAGTAGGACATCAGTTTGTAAAGCATAATTAAGAAGCAGGACGCAATCACAACAAACAGAATTGCTGATGCAGTGTTGATGTCGACCACACCGTAGGAATGGTTGGCCGCCATGCTTAGATATCCATTAGAAGCATCCTACAAGAATAACAGTAAAAATATCAAAATATAATATAAAATAAAAAGGTTATATCCAGTGCACAAGGCTCCCACTAATATAATAATATAACACTAATAATAATAATTTTAAAGTTGAATATATGATATTAGATACACATGTAATAAGACTAAGAAAAGGACCTTTAAGAGCTTGTCCTGCTCAATGACTGCTTCTCTGGCTGTCCATGCAGACCAATAAGATGCACATAAGATGGTACCAACGGCCATAAGCCATAGGAACACTTCAGCCACATCAACCATGGACCGATGTGGAGAGTATAGCTGCACGGAAACTGAGTAAAGGGGAATCTGAGCAAGGTGACATCCACAACCCAAAGGAAAGAAATAATAAAAAATAAAAAAACAATTTTAAAATGATGGGGATAACGTTGAGACCAATATCAATATATGAAAACAAAAAATACTGAAATAGACTAAATTACCCCATAAAAAATAATAACAAGGCTTACCATTAAGGTTTTTCTTTATACTTTCTTCCAAGATTACACCAGCGTCTTGTGGGAGCATAACAGCAGGAATGCCGATTTCTGTGGAATTTTCATTGGGTTCACATACCATTTTGAAAAGTTCTGCAACAAAAAGAACCAAATGAGCTAGATATCATGCACTGTGCAGCTTAAAGAGTTTGATTTAAATTAGATTTTGCGATATTCATACGATTATCCATCAAAACAACTAGTTTGCTAGCTGGATATATTTTTAGTTTAAAATCTGGAGCATTCTTGACCTTATTAGGACTTTGCAGAGCGACCAGCAATGGAAAGAAATATATAAAGTGAAAAATTGAAGAAATAGAAGTAATGGAAATACCTGTATGGTTATTTATAACGAGGATGGCTGAAGCACCAGCATCTTCAGCAACATTTGCCTTGACTGTGAAACTGCAGTTACCCCGGTGCACAAGGATGACCTCACCTGTAAGCTACAAAAGAATAAAAAAAACAATTTAAAGAAAACTATGGATGTTGAGTTCATTACACAAAAAAAATCTTTAAACTTTCAATTAAGAAAAGATAAAAGCAAGCAACACCTTATTCTTGGGTTTACTGCAACAATCAGGAGGGTCTGCAATGGCAACTCGAGTTTGGTTGGCACGCTTCTCCTTTGATTCCAAGGTTGGGCCAAATCGAGCACCAACACCAACAAACTCATATTCTTCTTCACCATCAATCCAAATTGGAACTTTTACCTATTGCATACCAAGAAAAAAAAATCAGCTTTCGTATACCAATTAAATACATTGCCGAAGCAAAGCAACAACCTTGCCTGTAAGAAATACGTTCAATCTCACCTGGTATATATCCTACTACATAACACAATAAAGAGCAGGGAATATCACCCACAAGAAGGACAAATCACTAAATCAGAGTTTCCAGAAACCGAGTACAAATTATATGGGTCAAAATATTTAATAAAAGGTTTATTTTCCTTTTTGCTTCCCATTTCTTTCTTTCTAAGCAGTAAGCACATGGTTCCAATAAATAGAAAACAATATCCCATTCCAAAAATAACTCAACACTATAGTTTATATACTTTCTCTGTTCCAAATTTAAGTGAGTTTGTTTGAGCGGCACATAATCTTACAACCGTTGGACATGGAGTTTACCATCTAAAGACTTTTTCTTACACCCGCTGGTCATAGAGATTACCATCTAAAGAGAAGAAAGGTTTTAATGGAATGAACTCACTTATTTCAGAACATCACAAACTAGAAAGGAGCTCAATTACCACTTCCCTTAAAAATTATAAACTTTCACCACTACTAAGCACGTAATCGCAAAACAGAGTACCAAGCAAAAATCAAACCAAATTACCAAACCTCAATTTCTTCAAGTAACAATTCCTCATCAGGGTTTCACCCAACAATGATAAAATTGTAAAGTTAGGGTTTTACCAGCACAAAGTTGTTGTCACAGCCAGGCTTCTTAGGGGCTACATCATCTTGATGAACGATATCTCCCGCAAACACCACCGATGAACTTAAAGCTACAGCAAGTAAAACTACAGCAAACAAAGCTTTCTTCACTTCCTCCATTAATTAGGGTCTTTTCTTTTCCAATTTTGCTAGCGGAGATGGACAAGAACGAGAGGGAATCGCTAAATTGTACTATCAGATAGATAATGCGATATGCATAGATTAAAAGCACTTTCTCCTTTCTTTTTCTTTCTTTCTCACAGTTTAAGTCAGTTGTAAGCTGACCATATTCTTCACGCCTTCCAACGCGGTCCTTTAACTGCCGCCTCTAATTATTTGCCCACCCGATTTTGGCGCGTAATTTTACTCTCGTCTAAATTTGTGCCTTGTTTTTTTTTTTTTTGTGTAAATTCCGAAATAATCCTCCATTTTTAACGGTTAACAAAAAATTAACTGCCAAATACAATTGTTTTGAGTTACTTTTTGTAAGAGTATTATTTATCTTATGAGTCAAAATCTTTTTGACTCTCTGGCAATGACATCCGTAATTATAGTAAAATTAAAATATTTTTTTTTTTTGTTTAATGTGTATATCGAAATAAGATCAAAATTGGATTAGGTATTTTTTTTTTCCATAATGATATCAAGGTTACTTACAAAGTCAATTTTTTACTCCTATTAGATTAAGAAAATTCATACCACATTTGTTTCAAAATTAGATATGGTTATTTTTTGTGAATATTTAAAAATTAAAAATATATTTATATTTTAATATCATAAAACAACATATGTAAAATAATACATTGTTTGAAAAACACTTTCTTTGTAATTTAAGTAACATTTATTTTTAAATATCGTAATTTTTGTAAGGTATCTATAATTTTAGAATAGATAGAGCATTAATATTAGAATATTATAAATAAATTGAGTCAAAATAATTAATATGCATTAATATTATAAGTAAAGAATTTTAATTCTAACCATTAGATTAAAATCTCATTGACTACTATGTCGTGAAGCTATTAACTTAATTTGTTAGATTAAGTTGAAATTCTAAACACTATTAATTAGATCAAGAGTGTAGAAAAATGATCTAAACAATTTTAATCGAATGATAATCAGGCATAAATATTAATTATTTAATTTTAATTATTTAATTAATTTAGACATTCAAAAATATTTAATATTTAATTATAAACTAATTGAAATTAAAAAAAATATATTTTTAGAAAAGCTTTATTAATGTACATGAATAATGTGTGTCGATCAGCAGGTGCGGTGTGGTTGTGAAATGAAACGCGCGTGGCTTTATTTAATAATTCCGTATAGTCCGTACTTTCCAACAGGGCAACGCACTAAATAAAATATTAACTTTTACAATAAGAACCAAAGTGACCATTCAAGGCCACATCAGGAATTTATCGTGATTGCCTTTTATTTAATTGACCATTTTGCCCTCACTTTTGTGGAGAAACATCCCGAGTGAAATTGTAAATATGGGGTGTATTTTTTTTATTGGTAATTTTTGACCAAAATTAATTTCTCAATAAAGAAATAATTTTTAATTTTACTATTTTTTTTTCTAATTTAATAATTTTAAATTTATCTTATTTCTTATAATATAATATCAAATTATATCATATAAAATTAAGATTTTAAGTCAAAGAAATATAAATTAACAATTGAAATTAACAAAAAAATACACAAATGATACTAATCATTCAATCAAGTGATCAACACTAATAGAATAAGGAAACACGAAGTAAATCGAGCTAAATACACAAAATTTTACCTAAAGAAGTAGGGAATTGATATTTATGAGAGGCTGCTGAGTTAGAGAGTTAGAATGAACTGAATAATAATTGAACAAGCCAACTCTCACTCTCTCAACAATTCTAAAAGAATAAAAATATTTCTTTTATCTCAATTAAAACCCTTCTCTCTCTCTCTCTCTCTCTCTCTATATATATATATATATATACCTTTTTTTTTGTAAAAGCTGTAAATCAAAAGCTATTATATTTCTCTTCTTAAAAATAAGATTTTCAACAATTGTTTAAACCAAAATATACTGCACCAAAAATTTAGTAGTGTGAAATAATTTTTAAATTTTT